>CAAKHB010007406.1:0-32079 GCA_901007665.1 Aeoliscus strigatus | reverse complement strand
GCAGTGGAATAAGCTTTTACAGTGATACAGAATTAGCTGCAGCTGTTTAGTTCCAGGGCGACAGGGTAGAGCAGTGGTTAGCCCTGTCACCTCATAGTAAGAAGGTGTGTGGAAGTTGTCTGCACGGGTTCTGTCTGGATTCTCCGGCCTTCTCCCACCTCCAAACGCACGCTGAGGTTAGCTGGTCACTCTAAATCTACCGTAGGTGTGAATGTGAGTGTGAATGGTTGTCTGTCCTTCATGTGGCCTGTGACGAGCTGGCGACTCGTCCATGTTGTACCCTGACATTTGCTTGTCGACAGCTGGAATAAGCTCCAGCACAACCGAGACCTGTAACCAGAGCAAGCAGGAAAAGAAAAAAGTTCCGTTCCAGCTCTGCCCTTTTTGTATCCTCTTCATTTTCAGATGAATGGCAGGATGGGAGTCAAATAATCTGGAGCCTTTAGAAAGTGAGATTTAATTTGTTTATTGTTTAATTGGAAGACTTGGTGGTGGTTATCTAATTAGACAAAAATGCAACAGTGGCAGCGTGACATCTGAGGGAAATTACGTGTAAATGCATGATATAGAGTTGGATGGAAACAACACAGCTCCCCCAGCAGTCTGACAGACAATTACCTGTCAAAGTGCAATTTAATGAGAGAATGTGTGATTATCTGTGGGACACTGTGTTCCATCACTAATGAAGGTGAGAGGCATTCACTTGAGGAGCAAAGTAATGAGAATGACTACATATCTGTCTCTTTCCTATTAAATGTCGTTAAGTGACTTTAATAGAAAGAAAAATGAGCGATTGTCTCTCAGTTCAGTGATGACAGTAAAAAATTATTGAGTTTATATTCCTACAATCACCGCTGCACAGAAATATTGTCTGCATTTGAGAGGAAGTTCAACTGGTTATGAAGATGAAAGATGCAGTATGTGTGTGTGTGTGTGTGTGTGTGTGTGTGTGTGTGTGTGTGTGTGTGTGTGTGTGTGTACATCACTCAAACAACAGGGAAGACAGGGCTGAGCGAGGGCTGATAAAATGCTGCTGTTTGTTCTCTCCTGCTTTGGATTTATCACCATGTTTCACACGCACACAAACACAGTTGTCTGTGTTACAGGTCCTGGTCTCATGCTCTCATTCTGCCTCATGTAAGGATTATTTACACACAGATAAATCAACATTTTATCGGGAAAAAAGTTTCTACGTCATCAACACTGCTTTAACTTGTATTACGACAGACAGCATTATATTGTATTAGATCTCATTACCTTTCAGAAAGTCTTTTGCATGCCACATCCCCAGAAAACTTATGTCTTATGAAATGTCTGACTGTTTGGCTGCTTGTGGTACATGAGAACATGTTCTACATGAGCCAATAGAGTTCACTGCAAACTCAAACAGCCCTTGTGTATTCAGTTTGAAATCAACAGCAATTGAAACAAATGAAACAACTTTAGCGTGACATGGCTGGTCAGACATAACGTCACACGTGTGACACCAGCACAGAAGGATGTGTTTAGTTCAGCAGAATGAAATGTCGTTTCCTTTGGATCAGCTTCAAAGACTAATCCAGCAAACAGATCATGTACAAATCAGAAGTGTGGGTCAAGATGTGTTAAATTAATGACCTTTGTCTATGTGTGCACATTTACATGTGACATGAAGTGAGTTTCTCTTCAAATGCCAAGCCCCCAGCCCACGTTTCATCTTGATCCCGACACACAAACACACATCAATCAATGGAACGCGGCCCTGTGCTGGTATGAATAATGAATAGATTTTTACATTATTAAAACACTATGATTAATAATGCTCAAGTATGGATGCTTTACACATATCCCAGCCTATCGTGGCCTGTAGCAGGGACCGGCTCACAGCAGCAGACTGTACGCGTGTCTTCAGTCTGAGGCTGAGCATTTATCAAACAAGTAGTGGAACAGATCGTATCAGTTCTTTGAGTCACACTTTTTTTCAAGACAGAACATGAGGTCATCCTTGAATATCCTTGATATTATTCAGACATGCAAAGGTGTTGACTGAGTGAATAAAACTGAGGAGAGGAATCAAAGAATCAAGTTTTGCCAAGTTTTGACATAGAGTAAATTTGTCTTGGCACTGGTCTACATAAATAGAAAGAAAGAGAGTGAAGTCAAGCTGATGAAAGGAAATAAACAGAAATGCAAAGCAAGAGCAGACTCTTTATATTATATTATAGATTGCATTGGTACATTGGGAAAAGGACTGATTAAACACTGATCTGTAATGAACATATACTTCAGGCCAATTTCATTCAGTCGTTGGTATAAAACCAGATACAATGGGATCAATTGGATAATTGACTTGAGTTTATGTGACCATCCCATCAAATCTGTTAAGTGTATGGGGAGATGCATGATATGAAACCTAATTGGAACAAAATAAACCAAATACCAGCTAAAACAAAAATCTGGTTTTAGAATAACAGAATAACATTAACATTTAACTGTAGCGCAGTCATTAACCCTTTTAGCATCTGTGGAAGAAAAATCACTTTCTTCCAAGACAGACATGCTGATCACTTCATTCCTTGTTGTGCCCTGATGTTAATCAGAGCCTTTTGATCAAGGAATTTACCCAAACATTCTTCTGTCCCTCCCTCTGCACCGTGTGAGGACACATAGGTGTTACAATCTGGTGCTGTCTTTTTCCTTTGTTCACCTGGGACCAAATGTCTACCTTACCTCCACGTCTGTACCTGCTTCCTACCCCCTACTGAGAGTGTCTGTGAACCTGAACTATAATGCCAATACCTTTTCCTGCCTTTCGTTTCATTCGTCCTGTCTGATCACACCCACACCCTGTACCCACTGTAGAATTGTCACTCTGCCCTGTGTTCTTGGTCAGTCTCCTGTACCAGACCTGCTCTGTGTCAGAAGGCTCACCGTTTTCTGGATTACTATTAAACCACCACCACCACAGCAAACACTGGGTCTAGAGAACTTTCTTCAACACATCATAATATCCAGTTCTATACTGTGACGATCGTGCCACCATTTTCTGTTGTTGTAGTTTCATTCAGTTATTTTTGCAAAAAAAAAAAAAAAAAGAAAACGAAAAAGGAAAAAAGAAATGACTCTTGAACTGATAAAGATGAAACTGCTTGAAATCCCTGACATTCAATAATAATGTTCTGTCATGAGTTTTGCAGCCTGCACTGTGACACACAGATACAAACTCGGCAGGTCCTCTCTGATTAGTGTCACTTCATTCAAACATCAACATTATAGTGTGATTATTAATCCAAGCTTTGCTTCACTCTGCTGCTGGTTTCTCTTGACTGTGTTGCCACCCATCATCTCTGTGACAAAGATAATTTGAGCACGATTGTGGGCGATGGCAAGGACGAGAGGGTGGGGAGCAGGAAAGATGGGAAATGGAGAGAGATGATGGAGCATGTGAAGAGCTCATGTCACGTGTTTAAGGGAAAGCACAGATGGGAAATGGGGTCAAGAAATGAGGGTGCAGAAGATAGCTGAGTGGAGCAAAAGCCAGATTTGGAGGTGATTGGAAGGAGACGGGTTGGCAGCCGTGTCCAGTCGCTGCTGTTGCTGACTGGGCATTCGCTCAAGCTCGTACACACCCTGCTGCCCCCCTTCGTTCTCTCTCACCCCGCCCTTCCCTTTCTTCCCAATCAACCAATCTGTCGTCGCCCCCGTACTGTCCCTCTCCGATTCCTCTCCGCCACCATTCTTCTGCTTGTCTTCTCACCCTCCCTCTTCAGCCCTCCTCCACACTCCATCACCCAGTTTAATTCCCTGCCTGCCTCTGCCCTAGCCTTCATTCCCCATCTGATTATTGTTTTCCCCCTCTCCAGTCTGCTTTTAGCTTAGTTTGCAGCCCTGAAAGCATTCTTGGTTGAATTCTATCATTTCTTACAATGAGAGCGGGCTTTTCCTCTCATAAGCCTCATATATCATCAGCGCTCTTATCAATTGTAAGGTATGTTCTGTGTCAAGGTTAGATTTTATATGACAAGATCTCATGGATTTAACCTGATATTACATCCATTACTGAAGGAGACTCATATTGATGTGTAGATAACAAGAACTAGAAGATGACATATGTTATATATTAGTCTTGTTCCAAGCAGTTAGAGAATTTGCAAGACACAATATAAAAACGTTAATTAATGGTGGGAATTGCCATGTATTTATTTCAAAGGATAAAGAGAACTCACAGTATAATACTGTCTTATGTTTTGCTTCTACGATATGATACAATATTTATTATGATATTGGAAAATTAAGAAAAATATGTCAGTCAGACTGTCTCTTGGATGTGCTTGTTCTTCACCAGCAATAGACACAACAGCCACAACAACACATTTCCCTCTGTGGTGCAAAATATTGTCGCAGGGAATTAACATGTTTTCTGTGTGTCAATGTGTTCCACCTCTCTGTCCCTGCACCTCCCCAGGAAAAGGAGATCTGATTGGCTCCGACTACCTGACAAAGGAGCAGGTGATCAAGACCAACGCCAACGTCAAGGCCCTGACATACTGCGACCTGCAGTATATCAGCCTCAAAGGACTTCGCGAGGTCCTCCGACTCTACCCTGAGTACGCCCAGAAGTTCATCAGTGAGATACAACACGACCTCACGTACAACCTGAGGGAGGGTCACGGAGCTGATGTGAGCACACAGTAATGTAGAGTGACACAATCCATGAAGAGCTGTGAATGAATGAATGAGTGTGGTTGTAAGCCTGTACAAGTCACTTTAACCCTGTGAGGGTCACAGAGGTGCCAGCATGTTTCTAATAATAATATTGCTGTTATATTTTAGCCTGGGAAAGGATATCCTCCATGGTTCACAGTCAAAGGCCACTCAGAAATTGTCAACCACCTTTAATTCATGGCGTCGATCTCTCACTGTATGTGATTGGCCGCTTTTTTGTTGTTTTTTTCCTGAAACTAACCACCCTGCCTAACACCCTGTCAAAGAGACAGCTTAGTTTGATTTCACAAAGAGAAAATATGGCGAAAAATAGTATAAAAAAACTATTGTTAGCCAAAGAGGAAATTCTCACACATTTCATGAAGCTTGATAAGTAATATCGATCATTATTCAGCAGAGTCTGCTGAACATAGGATGACAAACATCACATTATGCTAAAAATGTGTTCTGCACTTCTGTTATTGTATTTATATATTCCACTGCTTTTGTCAAGTTCAGATATGAGTAAATCAATTTCAAACATGTCAAATTACCAATTTGTACATGACTCTAGGATAAACATGAGCATCAGTATACAGTATATGAGTTCAGTTTGTTCAGCGTATTTTGGTGTTTAACAATTGGGTATTGTGATCTTTGCAAGTTTCTGAATAACCTTTTTAGACAGTTTTAAGACAGTGGTGTATGAAACGCATCATAAGGAAGTAGGGTGGAGTGAAGGATGGGTGCAGGGATCACCAGACATTTTTCACTGGGAGATGCAAGGGAGAGAGAGCAAGTGCACACACAAATTGCAGCAAGCAGAGCATTTGTTTTCCCCCCACTGCGGCTGAGGTGTGGTTTAGGTCTCAGGGCTCATGGCAGCCTGAAGAGTCGCTCTGAGCTTCATACATCAATGTGAAGGGCTTGACATTGGCGGTAATGAGCAGCCCACAACATCTCATGTAGATTCGTGCATCACTGGTTGATATGATTATACGAATACACTAACACAGTATTTTACAGCAGTATTAGACGATGTTCATAAATGAAATAAAGATGTACACTTGTGCAAAATGATTGCATGAGAACGACATATCTGTATGTGCATGTCGACCATCATCAGACCGCCTCTTCCATGTGAAGTCTTCAACGTGCAAATCATGGATATGAGTGCACAAGGTCCAAGGAGATCAAAGATTTGCATGACCTCTTCACCACCACTTCATTATGCACACACCGATGTCTGCACCACAATTTGACAGTGCTTTACATGAGGAACAGAAACACAGCCTGCATCCTTGAGTGCTGGTGCAGCAGCATCAGTTGGAGCAAAATACAGTGACGAGAATAGCTTAGTGCTGCTGTTTGAAGCCGCCCTGTTGCTAAAAATAGTGTGGGGGGGAAGCACGGGCTCTCCCTGACTGGCTGTGTCCCCTGCAGCTGCTGCTAAGATTGGATCCTGTTTGATATAAATAGCCCAGCCAGCCGAAGAGAAGAGTGAGGGGGCGGCAGAGAGACGATGGGGAGGGTTGGGGTCTACTCTAATTTTCTGTCCTGCACTCACTTTCTCCTCCTCCTCCACTGCAGTGGGTTGTCTCTCCAGGGCACAACACACTTACTGCAGAGTGTGAGCGGAGTGCAAATGTAGTCACATATTGGGGCTGGTGTGTTTGTACCGTTACTCTACAGAATCATGATGCTGGTATCTTAGATCTAGGATGCAGGTGACCCATCTGGTAGGGATGTTGCTTATAGCCTATTGTAAGTTGATAAGGATGGGAAGGATGTCGATGTGATATGAAAAACAAGATAAAGAACAGGGGAGGTCAGCTGATCTGTGATCAAACTGATGGTCAGCTCTCCAGCGTTCCTCCCTGCTGATTCACAGGCGACAGTGTCATGACTCTGGAGCTGTGGGCAAAACAGTTTGATGTGCAAGAGCAAACAGTTGTGCACTGAGCTGTGTTTCAGAAAGAATCCAAAATGTCAGCAGGTTTGTATTTGTTGTGTATCAGAAATAACAAGTCTACAGCATGAAGGTACACATGTATCCACACCTGCCCTCAGTTCCATGTACCGAGTGTGACTAGATCACTCATGATTTGAATGCAAACGTCCACACACTCGTGTGCAGACAAGAACATGCCGACATGCGGCGTGTGCACACTTATCACACCTCCACATAGCACAGCATTTCTTGGTTTCCTCTGGAGTTGGGAGCTAAGATTAGAACAAGAGAGCTAAAAATACATTACGGTGGGGGTGGGGGAATGGGGGGGCGTGCTGAGCAGGCAGAGAGGAGGGCAGAAGGTGGGGTTTGTTGTGGAGGATAATGGAAAGGAGAACATGGAGGGGAAGTCAGCTTGTCTGCATGAGAGGACATGAAATCACTAGTTAAACCACTTGTTTCAATGCATAAGAGATGTGACACACACACAGAGCTGAGAATGTGGGAATGTGCAGCTAGACGAGTGAATTCTTCTGTCTATCTATCTATCTATCTATCTATCCAGACACAAGTGAAATATATTTATTTCACTTGTTTCACTTATTTATTTTTACGTCATAAACCCAGCATTGTGAGAGAATGATGAAAGTGCAACATGCAAAGTCCTTGAAACAGACATCATTGTTATATTGTAAACGTATGTTAATTAGCAACATAATTCTGCTTCACGCAATAAATGACCCACATGCACTTGTTATTTCTCTGATGAAGCTGCCTTAGAAGCTGTCCAAACAACAGCTTTTTGTTGTCATCAAGGGGAAGTTTGATGTGTCATTTAAATGAACATTAAGCAGTCCATATTCCTTCCTATGTTAGAAACTGTTCTTCCATTTGCAGATGGGTGTGGAGTTTGTGACAATATTTCTGTTTGGTGAATGGGGTCTATTCAACATCTCGCTCCGTGGGTCTCAAGGTTGAGACTGTTGTGGTTGCCTGCCACCTACTGGTACAGTCTGTCCCTGCTCCCTGTTTCCCAGCAGGGAGTTTTGGAGCACAGGAGCGCGCTCACCCTGCTTGAATAATGGATTAGTGAATGTGAATGTCCATCTGTGTATTAAGTGTATGTGTTGCTCTCTGCCATTCTCAGGTGGACTGGGAAAGTAATGGTGGTTTGGTGAAGAAGCTGCCATCCATCAAGGAGGATGAGGAGGGTGACGAGGGGCACATCTCCGTATCTCGTGCCCCTCGCTCCCCACTGCGTCTCAGCAGGGGACTCAACTCCCCTGTGCGTTCCCCTCTCCTGCCACCCAGGCCGTTCCGGGCCCCCTCTGAGCACACCCGCCCCACCACCCTGCAGATACCCGTGGTCAGCTTCAGCAGTGCACCGCCTGAGCTCAGCCCAAGGTGAGAGACACACAGACACACACACACACTCTGCTCAATCTGTTCAAAGCACAAACACAATGCAGTTCATAGGACGGCATATGTGTGTGGCTGTCATAGCAACCAGCATGATAGTGAGCTGCGATTGGCTGCTATTGGAAGGTGGAGCATAGATTATCAATAAACCACATTTTATTTTCACATTTATTGCAAAAACAAAAGTTCTCAACAATATTGGATGAATGCACAAGGGTTAAAATAAAATATCAAACTAAACTACAGGTTTCCTATTAAGACGCTTTGACAGCATCAGCTTGTCTGGCAGGTTGTTAGATGCACTAAATGCCTTTAGTTCACTCGATGAACTAAAGGCATTAAAGTGCCCCCCATTCCTTCCAGTTCTTTATATGCTGAACCAGAGAGGTCCATTGAGTGATATGAAAAATAATTAAACCAGCGATGGGGCTTCAGAACAGGTGTGATGTGTGCTGCATTCTGGATCACCTCTTGCTTATTTATATTCTTCTATGAGAAAGGAGAAAGTTGCTGTAATGAAGCCTGCAAGCACATCATTCTGGTTTGATTCAAAGAGAGTAGAATGTGTGGATGGAAAAGAAATGAGCTGGCAGTGAGTGAGGAAAAAATGCAGATAGGAAGGATTATTGTGTTTGACCCACTGCACAGCCAACAAAGACACGGGCCTTCATTAGTCATTCTTTCTCCTCCTCTCTTACATCACCTCCACCATCATGTGAATTTTAATTCCTCCTGTCCTCCATAGGTTTGTGGACGGCATTGAGACAGAAAGCATCTCCAACTCGTCTCAGAAGTTTGAGTTCAGCCCAGCAAGTCTGTCACCTGCGGCGCCCCCATCCCCATACCCAGGTCACACACACACACACACACACACACACAAGCTCATGGTTTGGTTTACAGCTCAGGGAAGAGATGTGTATTCAGATGACTAATATTTGTATTTGTGTGTGTTTGTTAGGAACCTGGGAGTCATCTGAGATCAAGCAGAGTGTGTTTAAGTTGGCAGGGGAGGTAAGATCTTTTACCAGTTATTGTTCATTCTCTTTATTTCTTCTCTTTATAACTGTTTGTGAGCATTTGTTGTCCTGTGTGCTGCTTCTTTCATTTATGCTGCTGGAAATGTAAATTTCCCCTGAGGGAAATCATCCCAAAGGGATCAATAAAGTGCAGTCGAAGTCGAAGTCGAAGTGCTATGATGTAGACTTGTACAAGACCACTCTAAACCGAGACTAAGACACGACCAAGACCAGAGAGTATCAAAACCAAGACCAAGACTAGTACGGCTGGAGACCAAGACCAAAAAAAAAAAAACAGTTTTTTTTCGTTCTTGCATGAGGTGTCAAACATAAGCACTCTACTGGGTTGAGCTGCTTAGTATAAATATGAGATTGTATTCAACTACATTGCACAATAATACAGAGACAGTGCATGTCTTGTGTGTTTGCTCACGATAAATGTTTTCATCAATTGGCCGAGATCAAATATGTGTAGGTCCCAGACACCAGAGATCCACTGTACCCCTCTCCCACCGAGCCGTCTAAATGAGTAAAATGAAAAAGAATTTAAAACAAAAAAACATCAAACTCTAAGAATAGTGACATATTGTGACGTTTGCATGGACTGACCTTGGGTTTGGTGTCACCCTGCAGATGAGCAGTCTCTCAGAACAAGTGTCCAAGCTCAGTCAAGAGCTGCAGGAAATGACACGTCTGCTCAAGCCACTCCTCCAAAGAGCGCCACAGCCTATCCTGACGACTGTGATGCCAGATTTAACCCCACCTCCGAGTCAACTATCAGCCGGCGCCAGTCTCACGGTGCCACCACCCACCACACCATGTTCCCTCCATCGTCCTGAAACTCATTCCCTGTTGGACAGTGGAGACACAGAGGGTGTGGATTTGCCAGGATGCCTTCTCCCAACTCATAATTCACCAAGAAAGCCTAACTCTTCAACCTCACCATTGCCCCAGACCAAACCCACAGGTTGCAACCTGCCCTCCACCGAGGACGGACATTTTGAGGGATCCCCAGTCATGCGGAGCCACGTTGTGTCCTCTAGTAATGGTGTATTTATGTCCTCACTGAGGGATCAGCAGCCCCTCGCCTCTCACACTCCTTCACCTTCTCTCTCCTTCTCCATGTCACTCTCTTCCTCTCCATCTCTTTCACCTTGCCAAGGCCCCCACCCGTCACGTCCGGGCAGCTGTGCCAGCAGAGCCCTGCTCCTTCCACCTCTGTGCCAGGACACGCCCCCTCTGTGTTCCTCCCACTATTCAGCTCCCCCATCACTCACATCCTCACCAGGAGACCAGCGTCTGAAGCCGTCCCCTCCCATCCATCCAGTGTCCCCTCCCATCCCCCTCCACCCCTCCATTCTCTCCCTGCCCTTGTCTTTGGACTTGGTGAGTACAAACAGGAGGCAGCCAGAGACCCAAACTACCACTTGGTGTAACTCACAGTTTCACTGTGGGCCGGCCAGGCCTGTCATGCCTCCCCAGGAGCTGGAGATGCAAGAGTGGAGAGTAGAGGAGCAGGAAGGGAAGTCCTCCACTGAACACATCAGCTTCATTGACGACGACGAGCCAGCAGTATGAGTGGATTCACACCGAGTGAGAGACCACACGAGTATGTCAGGGAGCAGAGAATGTCAGAAGGATAAAAAAAAAAAAAGATCAAATCAGGGAAAGTGATGGTTGGGTGGTGGACGGAAAACCAGTGGCAGTGTAAGTGGCTAACACACCAGGGGGGCAGAGACATGACGCCAGCTTTCAGCAAATCAGTGCAAAGAAAATTGTTGTACACTGACCAACAACCAAACTGCACAACTTGTCGTACAGTATCCAAACTCTGGTAGCAACAGTCCTGCAGCCACTGGAACGCAGAACTGTAGCACAACTTTCTATTGATCTCTGGAAACTAAATGTCCTGCAAATCCAATATTTCTCGAAGAACAGCATGGATGTCTCCTCCTCTCTGAAAGGGCAGGTCACACACACACACACACACATATGGTGGCGGAGAACACCACTTTACCCAAGCAAAATTATCCAAGCCACTGCACCGGGATGGTGAATGTAAACTGCTTTTCATTTAGTTTTAACCACACAAAGTCTCTTCTGTTTATTATATTATGAAAAGGGAAGCGATTGTCTGCCTCCAGGCTAACGGACGGAAACACTCAGCTGGCATCAAATCATGTCTTGAGTCATTTCTGCACATAAAAAAACTACGCTCATGAATATTCGTGACGGTTTTCATCATGTTCATGTTCTTTCGCCTGTAGAAAATAAGTGTGACATATACTGCATGTAAAACGGGCTGGATTTAGGTACTGTGAGGCCTGGGGTACACGTACAGCACGTCACGTCACACTCTTCTGCCCCAGTGCTCAGTACTTTTTTAACATCATGGGGGGGCCCTGTGTATGTTCTGAGGGAACCTGGGAGCTGTGGTGATGAGCTCATTCTTTGAACATCAAACATGAGCTCCCAATGTGTACCATTACACAGATTATGAAACAGTCAAGCATATTCATGCCCTGTCACTACTAAGGCGTGGTCATTGTGCAGTCACAACGGAATCTACGAACCATGGAGCGTCCCGTACAGCAGGCCTAACACCAGTTGCAGCCGTGACCCGTTTCCAGTGTTACAGTTGGGCACCTTGGACCCTGTTATGCTTCACTCTAAATGTTATAAACAGAACTGCAAAGCCTAACCGGGGTCAAATATTCCTGGAAAATGATGTGTAGCAAACATGTTTGGTCTTGGGCGTTAGTCCTGAGCCACTCATCACGCCCAATCTTCCCAGTCCCCTGGCAGCCCAAGGCCCCCAACGGCTCTGGCCCCATCGGCCCAGTACGGTACATAACCCAGCCTTGTATGTAAAGCAGCTTTCTGAGTGTTCTGAGTGCAGTATGTTGGTTATGTGCCAAAAGACAAAAGCAGGACTCACAAAGTTAAGTAGTTCATGGTCATAAACAGCAGCTGTATGTCACACTGCATCACCATCACAACTGTTTACAACCAGCCAACCAGATTGTAACACAAACCTCCACATCTCTCCTGAGCTTTAGCCATCCAGCCATTCGTGCCTTCTCCATAGAAAGACTTCCCTCAAGTCGACAGGCATCTGGAACAAAATTTACTGAGAAAGCCATCAAATTCATTGAGAGAGCGCTCTTGCACCTTTATCGAAGAAAAAAAATATTTATTTCTTTAGGCTGTGTATTTATTTTTGTTTATTGAAAATGACAAAGAACTCTGGGAGGAGAGGAAACAAACCCGGGGTGGAAGGTTTCCACTCCTGCACGGTGGGATGAACACACTCCATCCTCTTCCCATCTCTTATGTAGCATTCACACATATCTTCAACATACTGTCATTAGCATCTCTGTCAAACCCTTTGCCAAACACTGAGCTAAATGCTGGTAGGAGCCTAAAGACTGTAAGACCCAGGCTGTGGAGAGGTGCTGCTGATCCACCACCTGCTATTTGTTATATAGGCAGTCAGATTTATGGTTTATATTTTCTGTAAGGGGGCAGGGTTCCTGGATTCTGAACACTGATCTACACCTGACTGGGATCTAGATGGACGGGGTTCACAAACAGGTTTTAAATCAATTGCATGTCACATCTATTTGGGGGGGGGGGGGGGTGCATGAGGAATGTCCCTGCTTTTTGGGCTGATGGGAGTCGACAAATCACCTGCCTGGTTGGAAGTCACTGGGTTTCAGATGTATTTTATTAATGACTGCTGTTACGTTTAAAAAAAAAAAAAACTTTACCAGGATTACAAACTGTACAATAAAAGTGTTGTTTTGTATGACCTTTGTGGTTTTCTTGAGAAATGTCAGTTAGCATCGGTCATGTATCGACAGAGGTAACAGGTATTCTGCACCCAACACTGGTGTTTGAGGCACACCAACTATTTCAGTCTCAGCTGAAATGACAGTTTGTTGTTGTTCTTGTGAAAATTGCATAATTTTACATTTAAATATGAAGCACAATTAGTATGAAACATTCTAGATTGATTTCCTGTTGGGATTAGAACTACTTTAAAACACCTATTTTTATTTTCTTATAGTTGTTAATGGATGATGCAGATAGTAATTGAGGATTCTGGAAAAGAACATCAACTGAGCTAAACAACTTTCCTCTGCGATTTCAATGTAGGTGAATTACGTAAGAGGAACAGAGTCCAAAGTACTCAATGTCGGTGCTGAAAGGTCAAACTTGTGGTGTCGGTGACTAATGTAACTAGTAGCTATGGAGGAGTATTAGGGCCACGTAGGAGAAAAATATTTGAGAGGGGGAAGATTTTATTTCATTGTTCATTTTGAGAAAAAAGTCAATTTCAAGATTGTGAGAATAAAGCCATAATATAATTTAGTTCATCCGTTTATTCTCGAAATTGAATTTTTTTCTCTCAAACTGCACAATGAAAAATAAATCTTCGTCCTCTCAAATATTTTTCTCCTACATGGCCCTAATATTCATCCGTAAGTAGCAGAACAGCCACGAAGTGGAAAAAAGACACAGCACAGAGGATATCCTTCTTCAGGTCTGCATATATTTCAGTGATAACATTCATTCTATCAGAGCTTCAGTGAGGTTTGAAATGTCAAGGAACAACACTCCAGAAGAGTCCTGATGGGAGACGAACGTCTATGATACGAGGGATGAGACACAATGGTGCACTTTATTCTGCTGCTGTGGATGCACTTCGTGCCTCACCCTCCAGGGCAAGTCTCAAATTGTTTGTCCTTTATTTCTCGCGACTAGTCTGTCCTCACTCACTTCTCAAAACACATCACAGGAGATAAACCCTGGAGCTTGAGAATTTCACTTATCCCTTTTGACAAACACACAAAAACAGGGATTCTGCAGAGATTGTTGGGGAAAAGAGCCACATTTGAGTCTCATTTAACCGAGGTGTGCGGATAAACACATCCTCTTTTATCTGCTGTTCTTCGCACTCATGCTCATAAATTAGCAACTAGACAGGCTGGACATCGACTGTGGAACATTTCCCATGGGGATTATAAAGACATTGGACAGAGGTGACAGAGGCTCCAGTGCAGAATAAAACAACACAAATCCAACTTCAGGGTGAAACGATCCAATGTCTACCTGCATCCGCCTGCAGTGGACACATCCTACTGTACCGAGAGCAATGATTTAGACTGGATGAATGAAAGCAAATGGGGGGAAATGAAATTCCAAAAATATATATTTATGTTTATATTTATAGCTATTTATATATTTACGATACGTATGTATCCACAATAAAAACAACAACAACAACAAAAAAGCCACCCAAAAGTTCAAAATAGGCAGTCTTTGTTTTTCTAAATGTGTCCTTGCTTGTGAAACCTTAAGAAAAGATGATTTAATATTATGAATTAAAAATTTCAAAAATAAAAACAGGGAACTTTAGCTGTGCAACAGCCCTGCTCGTGTCAAACCCATATTCCTATTCTCTGAGACCAGAATCTCCATTATCGGGAGTCCAAAAAGCACCACTTCAGGCCTCCTGAAAACATAACAGCAAGGATGTCAGGCTGCCGCACTCAAAAAAACAAAAAATAAATATTCACACATCGCAAACCACATAAAGTCCCAAAAGAAAAAAAATGGTTTCATCACTGGGGGAAGAAAATGTAAAACCCCCTAACCGTTGTTTACCAACAACCACGCTCTCAGATTCTCCAACGTGAGGCTTGGATTGACAAAATCTGTTGAGCCTGGTTTGAGGTGATGCTATCAGGCGACAGGTGGGAGGTGAAGGGAGGCCAAAAAAAAAAGGTCTTTGTGCAACAGAACAAGTCCCAAAATTTAACAAAACCAATGGCAGGTGTCCTCCCGAGGATGATTAGTTAGGCTGGCAGTCGAGGAATTGCTCCCCTCTGTAGTCATGCTAAATACTGCTGCATCGCTGTCTTCGCCCTGACGGAGAGGGGGAGTCAGTGTTAAACACGTCCGTGACGGTCTAATGACAAGGTTTGGTTGTGCTGGCCCACCTGTCACTGAGGTTGGGGTCAGAAGCCTGGGAGAGTTTGTGCAAAATGTCCACGAAGCCCATTTCCCTCAGCTTGTCCTGTCGCTCCTGAGAACCTGACCGAGCAAACATCATCACAGCGTTGACACTCAGTTGTGAACTAAGATGGCTCAACACACACAATCTTTGGTCAGGACAGGAAGAGTCCTGTCTGCTAAGTGTCTGTTGTTGCCTCTCTGCTGCTTGTGTGGAAGTGTTGTGATGACTATTACTACGGTTTCACAGGACTTTCTTTATGTACAGCTAGGAAGCACAGCAGCACAGCACACAGTTCAGCTGTCAAAAGCACCCAGCCCTCCATTTGTTGACTGGGGGAAAAATATACCTGCTTGCTACTTTGTGGACAACAAGACCCTGCTGTGCAGGATTTCATACTGATCAGTATCTTTGAGAAGACGATCAGTGCAGAGCCAGTTCAAGAGCATTTTGCAGCAGCTGTGACTGCAGTGTAACATTCTGAACAGCTGTCTATCCACAGCGGTAACTGATGGTTGCAGTTTGGATGGATTTTCATGATGCTTCAAGTATGCTTTCGTACATTTCTTATATTCTTAACTACAGTATTTGCATTTGGCTTAAAGCACAACCAATGCCGAATGTGTCTGACAATCACTACGCTAAGTGGCTGCTGATGTGCTGCTTCCAGCCTCCACCCCAGCTAAAGCTTTTCAAACATCTGTCTTGTTCCTTCCACAGAGCCCAATCTTTTCTCCGTCCGCTACCCCTGAGGTGTGTTCCTTACCGTCCTCCTCATTCCAGATTAGGTTTGAGATGCAGAAGGTGGCAGCAAGCTGCAGTTTCACATTCGAATGCCCCTGAGGGAACAGCAGGAGTACAAAAGAATTACAAGTGAGAGGGATAGAACAAAAACACAGGAAGCCGGGCCTCCAGCCACATCAAACTACTGAAAAAACCCAAAAGCAACAGACCATGTAGTATTTGATTTTTTGGAGCATGTCGTCATTGGTCATGATGAGTTCCTTGGCTGTGTTGCCGTCAGCGACGTTTGCCAAGATGCACAGCGTCTGATAGATTTAGATTAGTTTTAGTGATGGAGTTATTTGAAACGGAAAACATAAATTGACATCTAGTTCTTTGATGTGTTGGACACACACACACACACACACACACACACACACACACAGACAGACAGACAGACAGACAGACAGACAGACAGACAGACAGACAGACAGACTGGGGAGGACGGCCCTTCAGCCTTTCTGCACAGCACAGGTTTTCAGGTGGCTTTCAATTGCAGTGAAGAGCCATTGGGGAGTGCTCACCTGTTCTTTGACCTCTATACTGTGCTCTGCCTCTAGGATGAGGGTCACTGCCTGCATGATCTGCTTCCCATGAGAACCTATGATTTGGTCAATATGCTGACAAGGAGGAACAAGGACGGGCAGAGAGGGAGCAGGTGGAGTATCAGTATGCAGGCTCTGCTACATACATAATGCTACATTATGGGCAGTTGTCTGCTACCAACAGAACCTTTGTGTGTTCATGCTGGTGTGCGCATGTGTGTCTCTTACTGGCCGTGTTGACAGCAGATTACGCAGCAAACCGAGGGTCTTCATCAACACATTGCTGTCAGGGTCGGACAGCAAACGAAACAACTGTTCTGTTCCGAGGCACTGAACAATCTCCACCTTCACCTTCTGATCAGCCTGGAATGCCATGTTCTTAACACACACACACACACAATCTTACAAACCAAAGCTCATATATTTTTTTTCTAATTTTCAAGAATTGCACAGCACTGAACCAAATTTCCATGTACACACATTCTCCGGTGAAAAGAAACATGAAGTGTAACTAAGCATGTTCATGTAACTGAAGCTGTTTGTCCATTTGTGAATTTCCTATGTCCTCCATGTCCTTGGCATGGACATTTTCAAATCACATGACTCTTTTGTATAGTTTATCTCCTGATCTTCATCTGCCAAAGATGCCTCCAAGTATAAATGAAGGTCAAAGGGCAAGTGAATTCTTACCATAAGGGCCCAGATTCCGTTGACCCTCAGAGCAGGACTTTCACTCTGGGTCAAACTGCATAATAATTCTATTACCCCTGATTCCAGGATAGGCTGCAGACAAGAGACATTGGCATGGATCTGAATATACGCTATTGAAAGAATTCAATCCATCAGTCAGTGTGTGTGTGTGTGTGTGTACCTCTTTGCTGGGTGAAAACTCCAGCAGTAGGTTGCATAGTGTGGATGAGGCCATGATGAGGACTTCATCTGGGGCATTCTGCAGCAGCTACATGACACAGAAAACAGGAAATACTCCATTCTCAGCTGAGTTAATTTCCAACGACACCAAGCTCAGCAGAAAGGTGTTATGTAACGTAATCATCGGATCCTACTCGACTTCCAACAATACAGGATAAAATCAAACATGCTCATACCATTTGCCCACACAAAGACAAAGTGGATTGCTCAGTGCATTCAGAAAAATGGCCACCCTGGACTTTCCTCCTGCCACTGACCTTCATGAGGGGTTTCCACACAGCGTGGTCATGGAAGCTGGTCCTCAGCTGCTGTACCGATCGTGAAAGACTATGAAGACACCTTGACACATACAAACACATAACGTGCAACCACACCTACATTAAGAAACCTTCCAAAAAATGTAGCGTCTTAAGTGGAATAATAAGGGCACTGTGACTGAGTTATACATTCACATTCATTCATCACTACACCACATCTGATAATAACAAGAACGCTAAATGTCATCAGATGCAGTCAGACTAGGTTGTTTTTCCCACCGATGTCAGAATCTGCAAGCTGGTACTATAAGAGTAGGGGGGGCAGGCATCAGGGTGGGAAAGGCTTCTCACCATACCTGACAGCTGCCAAGCGAACTTTAATGCTGGATTCTGACAGGCCACTGACTATCCTGTCCATCATGTTCTCCGTTTCTGTGATCTTAAAAATAAACCAATAGGTGAGGTGCATTACAACATGAGCTCATGTGCGCATACGTGAGCACCAAAATACGCAGGTCACCTTTTTGCGGATGTCCTCATCATTGGAGCCCAGTGAGGCGTAAAGTTTGAAAGCGGCTTGTCTCAGTTCATGTGCATGTTTCAGGTCATGGTCCAGCTGGAAAGGACAGAGTGGATTTTTTTTATTGAGAGAACTTAAAGAGGTCACTTTAGACGTACTAAATGCCAGACTTAGTCCAAACAAAGATCTGTCTGCTGATCAAACTCAAATATTTGCATATCGCACACTAATGACAGTTGAGCCACCTGACTTGTTGACTGACCATTGCCTAGATCATAAATATAAGAACATTAACAGAAGCATGTGACTCCTAACTCACTAATGCAATGTGAAAAGAAAAGTCATATCCCCCTGGTGGACTTTCAAAGGTTTGCAGAAAATGTGCAATACCATCATCTTTCAGTCAAAGTACTCACATGATAAACTTTTAGCTATTAGCTATTTAAATTAGCTATTATGAAGTGAAAACTCCTTTAAACATGTCAGTCAATCTGATAGTTGAATGTTTAGTACATGAAAATCTTTGCTCGTGAAAAACATTTGGAATTTAGCAGATTAGAGTATTTACAACCAGTGCTCACACACAGTATGCAGAAAAAAAAATATTTGGATCGGCTTACCCACTATAATTTGATACTCACTCACTCAAGAAAAGAACATATTTAAACTATGAAAACTACAATACGAATATTAGACTTCTGGTGTAAAAGTTTATGTATGTTGTTTACAAGATGCCAGAAATTTCCAACCACTGTAAAATATCAAGAGCACCATGTGGAAACTGTTTGGATTTCAATCAGAACTGAAAAAAACATCCAGGGAAAACCATATATGCAAGCTGCGCAAGGCGTCAATAAAACATCACTCGTCTACGACGAACCTGAACGCACAACGCCAATCACGCTAGCAGAGGACCAGAACACCCGAGGAAGCGGTCAACGACGAGCTAAGGTTCACTATTCCCTCTGTGACCATTCATCACAACATCCGTCACATTGTTAGTGGACAATCAATCGCCTTTACCACAGATGGATGGACATCAGTGGATAGCTTCAAAAAATAATGATACCAATTTGATTATTTGAATTTTTAAATCAGAGTTTGACAGCCCTAGTGTGTTCTCTCTTAAATGTGTCAATTTCATCACCTATTAGTTGTTTGGGAACAACTGGGCTTAGCTGATTTCAGTGTTTGACTATCAAAATCAAATGTTCTCATCAAGAAACACGTTAACGGTGTACATCCCTAAAGCAAACACTAAAACATCACCCTGGATATGGGACAGGACAAGGACACAACCAGGCCAATGACCCACCCTCTTGATGTCAGTTATTGCAGAGACGGAGCTGGGGTACTTGAAGTAGTCTGCCAGCATTGCAACCAGGTGATCAGTGGTGCTGGCGATCCTCTGCAGCTCCACATCAGGCTCCATCAGGTAGGCCAGCGTCTCTGCTCCCTCCACCCTTTCCTCCAGCAAATGCTCTTTACTGCACATTCGTACAAGGCAGGGCAGAGTCTGGATGAAAAACAGGAAGTAAGAGGGATGATAAAATACTGAATTCAGAATTGGGAACAGAGATTGCAGACATCTCCAAAAAGCTTCACCTTTAGGACTATGCAACTGTCGTCTGTCCTGATGGCGCCTGCTCGACACATGTAAGTTAGACTGGGACGGAAAACGAGAGCAGACAGAAAGATACTTTATTTGAGCATCGCAGCAAAGAGAAGGTAGACTCAGAATAATACAGAGCATGATTAACAACGTCACTTACCATTTGGCTGCTGTTAGCTGCATGTCAATGGGCTGATCCCTTTGCATCATTCTGACGAATACCTGAGAGAGCAGCTCACCATCCACTAGCACTGAATACACAAACATCACACTGTAAACGATGGAAAGGAGAGGAGAGGAGAGTAGACTCACCATTCACCAGTGTCATGGAGACCTGAGTGTTCTCGTAAGCCAGAACTGAGAAACATTTTAACGCCTGCATCCGAACCTAGAGAGGTTGGAGGGAAAATGTCACTGGTTTGCAGCTGAGCCATCCACACTCAACAGATCAGACAGATCTTTTACCTTAAATGAGGGTGAGATAAGCAGAGGGGCGATGTTCTGGATGGCGCAGTGGTTAAAGAGGACTGTCTGGTGCTCGGGGGTCTGAAGACAAAGATGAATCAGCAATGAAGCTGACATCTGCTGACAATGATATGTGTCACCATTGTATGTGGAAAAAGCCCTAGCAAATACCTTACAACAGTGGGAGAAGATCTGTGTGATATACTCCTGAGTCCTGTGTGAGCGGCTCAGTAATGACATTAGATGGGGAATCACAGTGGGGTCCTTTAAAAGAACATTGCATTTAATATCAGAAATATATTGGATGGTATTTTCTTGGATTGGTACAGGTCTGGTCATGTGAAAGACAACCTACAGTATAGAGCAGCTGCACAGGTGTGACTGGACTGATGAAGACAGTTCTGAGACATCGAAGACAAGATTCAATAAAAATAAGGTCCGGACACAGGAGACCTGCAA
Organism: Aeoliscus strigatus; assembly: GCA_901007665.1. Taxonomy (NCBI): domain Eukaryota; kingdom Metazoa; phylum Chordata; class Actinopteri; order Syngnathiformes; family Centriscidae; genus Aeoliscus; species Aeoliscus strigatus. The sequence goes on along the minus strand of CAAKHB010007406.1, from coordinate 11,420 downwards.
TCACAGAGCACAGGTACTTCTCTGGGTCAAGCTGTCAAAGACTTTTTCCTCTGGAGCAGGTATGTCCATGCCTGAGTATGTGTGTAGAGTGTGCCAACCTTGAAGAAGAGCAGGGATGATGTGACAATCCACCAGGGACTTGATGTTATTCTCAGTGCCCATTGCCAGGCTGCCCAGAACCACGGCACACTCTGTCCGCAGTTCTAGACTGGAGGAGCTCTGCTGGAGCAGGTACAGTAACCTGGAACCAAAATACTCTTTAGGCCAGTCCTGTGCTTTAGCCTTCTTTAAAATTAGGTTCTGTACAACGCATGCCCTTGAATAACATCTTAACAGGTAAAGGTGGGTAGATATACCGTGGCACAGCTCCAAGGACGATAAGATTGGCCTTCTGCTTATTGTTCCCGATTACTGCATTCTTCATGTCGCTGTAAAGGCCAACACACAATACTGATTCAGAGATTCAGATTACAAAATAAAAATTGTAATCTAGGGGGAAACAATTCTACTGGTATTGAATTTGTAATTTTTTTTTTTTTTTTTTAAACAAGCCAACTTTAACCAAACTTGTTGGAAGGATGGAGCATAAGTTCAAAAGGGAAGGCATCGAAAAATTGTGGGTCAGATCCTTACAGCATAGTGACCAAACAACATAACAGAAACTGAGTTCATTCCCACTTAATATATTCACCAACGCTCAGTAGACCTAACCCACTTCATACACAAGGAAAGTGAAGGACGTATATACATGATGTACATGTGCCAGGACCGTTTTTCTCATGCAGCAGTTTACTCTGCTCTGCAAGTACACCTCAAGATATCAAGTGGCAGGTGAGTGAGGCGAATGGAAAAATACAGCTGGAGCAGGCAGTTGAGTCAGGCAGGTGCCAGGACATTGGAACAGTACGAACCGTAACTAGAGCCTGTCACTTCAGAGGGTAAAAATAAAAACGCAATGATTCAAGTCACAGTGGTTCACACCGAGAGGTAAGTTAGTGTTTGAAGGAGGGTGAGAGAGAGATGAGGGTACACTGAACTGTCAAACACATTTCAAATATGGTCGCACGTCAACGGTTGTGCTGAACAGAGAAAAGAATTATTTACAGGTATTCAAAAGTACTACGTTTTTATAAATTATTTGCACCAGAACCAGCATTTTTGGTTTACAGTTGGTTTACAGTACAAACTTTCTTCACCACATCCCTGAAAGTAAACATCACAACAGCTGGAAAAGAATTCCACCACGTTTTAAATTTTTTTTTTAATTTTATGAATTTGTCACAGGAGATAAAATAAAGTATAAGATACTTTGAGTTCAAATGATTTACATTGTCCATAGACAAGATAACCTGATACATGAACCATGTATTTCAGTCCAGGACCTTCATCTGTACAAGGCAACATATAGGAGCAACTCAACTTACATGACTCCCTGTAACACTTTCTGTGGGTCGGGGTCGAAAAGTCTGTCCACATAATGGCGACTTGTGGCAGTGACTTCCTGCATGGGGTTAAAGACAACGATCAGAAATAAATGCTTCCCTGGGAGAGATTAACCACCACAGCAAACCTACAGGAAAATATTACTTCACAGTTGTTCCTAGAGTTACCTGAGTGGAGAGTAAATTAGATCCTACATCCTGCTCCAGACACAAAACAGAAGAATCAAACGATGAAGCAACAAAAGCCAGCGTTTCCAGGTGTACGCTAATTATCTTTGATAATTATATTTGTACAATAATTCGGCCATCTGTATGATCAATAATCCTCCAGAAAGCCAAATGTATGGTAATTTGATCATTCCGTGAATGTCTGGTTGTTCCCGTCACTCGAGCAACGGAAGCAGTTACTTTACTGCTTCACGCTTCAGTTGTGTTTTTTGTGCGTCAAAGCCAGCTTTGAAGTAGAGGAAATGCTGCTCCGACTTGGACTTGAAGCTTGTATTGGAGCATCAGTGTCAGACGGCCAGAACTAGTCACAACATACTGTATGTCATCGACACAAGTCTCGATATGAGCGTCACAAAAATCTTCCCAAAATACTTGACACACGTTTCAATGCCTCAACATGAAAGGACACATCACAACTGTTATTTTGATATTGATGGGTGTACGATACGTTCCTTCAAAATACACTAATTTTGATTCTCTGGTAAGATAATCTGACATTTCCACACCAGCAAGGAGGTTGTGTCTTGATCAGTCATTATTGTAGGGGGTTTGCCTTATGCCAAAGAAGCATGTCAGTAGGTGAGAACATAATTGCTTTATAATACATTCATGTTATTTTTAAATAAGACACACTCACAAATTCCACACAGACACAGAAGCGTCCATGGCACAAGCCCCTTATAGGGTTCCAGTGGCTGCTTGTGACACATCACACAGTTTGACCCAGAACTTTCCACATGACCCCCATAGGAGTAATACAACAACACACTGCTACTACTGACTTCTAGTACTCTCAGCTGTACACTTTAGTGTTAGTGTTAAATATGTGGCACTGTGAGTGTGTGTGTCGTTATAACTTTATGTTTAATAAAAAATTACCAAAAGACATCAAATATACACTGCTTTTAAATGGCGAAATAGAAGTTAAGAAATGTTTTTTACAGAATGTGCTTTTAGATGGGTGCAGCATCGAAATTGTAATTCTGTTTCTGTCGGTAACGTTATTTTACGTTAAGATCTTCAGGGCAAGTTACCAATCACAGCCACCAGTAGCACATAGACCTTATTTCCCCGCAGCCCAAACACTACAAGAGGTAAGTTAAGCAACCACTAAGTTGCTGTGTTTTAGGTCGATTTACTTAGCTTATTCGTATGCTAATGGTTAGCATATGGACACCTACAGTTAACCCGAGTAGCTACCCAAGTGCATTTTATGTAGCTGCAGCATTAACAAAAATATTCGTATTCAATGTTTACAAATTATTTTATGGGTTACATTGCCTTATGCAGGATGTATTCTCAATTTCAATAAACGTTCTCCAAACGAACAGTCGCTAAGTTAGCTGCTAACTCTTTCCGGGTGACACTGACAGCTACGTTGTATGCTCGGTTTGGTGTTCGAAGTACACCGATGGGGCGAGCGGACACCGTAAAGTCTTAAGCAGTCGACGAATTCGGGAAAGTTCCCGCCTGTCTGTGCGAGCTCAGTGTTAAAATAGTTCTCGCCGAGCACTACGTAGGCGGACCTTTACTGTGCTACATGTTGCAAAGCCAGACACTTAGCTTGCTTGCTAACAGAGGACATGACACAGTTTGACAGCTCTTAGCTTCATGACTGATCACATAATGTTAATCACTAACTGGTGGACATGGTGAACTGTTAAATTAACTATGTTATGTAAGACAATAAGCTTGTCACTCACAGACAACACACTGATGCGGAGAGGGGCCTCCAACAAGCACGCCATCTCTCTTCCCCCGATCGAGCGCCCCAATCGGCGCAGCACTTTGCAGACACTCCGCCCCCAGAGCCTCTGTGCGTGGCTTTTAAAAAGTAACTGCGAAAAAATTGAGTATATCTGCAGTAAGGTTACTGTTAAAATTATGCAACTGGCGTCCTCGGTGGGGTCAGCTGTTATTACTAGCCGCATATATACAAGAGAAACAACACCGCTAACTCGGCGAGCTGTCTGACAGGCAGTGGATTTGTCAATGAGGTAAACCGTGTTTTTACTTGTGACGTAGGGTTGTCCCAATGCGTTAGATTCGACACTATAATTTGAACTTTGCAAATCACAGAGTCGATCGAGAAAAAACACGAAATATGAACACATTTAAACACATGTTTATGTGTAATTATATTATTTTTACCAAACTAACAACAACAACAAAATGTGTCTCAGAAATTCGTGGAATCTACTCCCACGGATCAAGAATTGTTCGCACGAGCTGGTGACGTAGTGCGCATGCCCAGTGGATGTGAGAGACGCTGAGTGGGAAAATTCATTCGGACTCGCTCGTCTTACCTGTTATGTTTGTGAAACAATGCTTTTCCAGTAAAAGTTTTAAACTATTACGGCATTTACGACTGGGCGGACGTACGCCCCAGTTTCCATTCATCTCCGTGAGTACTCGTTTTGTTTGATTATCATCGAATTCTTGTGCCCCTCGTGGGCTGTGTGGTCGTTTCACGTACAGTATTTTGACGTTAGTTTAATCGCTTGTGCAATATCTGGTATCTAACCTGTTCAGGATGTCGTTAATTAAAGTATAATTTGTGGACGTCACATAGGAAGTAATGTAGATTACCTTTTGTGTTTCCCAGTCTTGCCGCACTTTCCTATGCCACAGGGACATAACACGTTAACATAAAACATAGAAGACCGGAAGGATTATTTGTATTAAGAGCTTTTTTTTTTCCAGTGACTGTTTTTATCATTTGTACGAACTGGACATATTATTATTAACGCTATTTTCAAGCACACTGTTCAGCTGACTGATGTCCAACTGAATGACAGTATTTGATGTCTGTCTACAGTGATCACCCAAAGATTGTTTGAAAAGCAGTGGAGGCAGGCAGCAGGTGAGTTTGCAGTACAAACCAACACTCATGTGTTTTCTCTGGGGATCTACAGTCTGCCGGGTTTTCTGTATGAGCAGCATGAAGATTGCAGTAGAGGGCTGTTGTCATGGTGAGCTGGACAAGATATACGCCACCATCGGGTATCTGGAGAAGAAGGAGGACGTAAAAGTGGACCTGCTGCTTTGCTGTGGAGACTTCCAAGCCGTTCGAAATGAGGGAGACATGAAGTGTATGGCCGTACCAGCCAAGTACAGAGAGATGCAGACCTTTTACAAGTCTGTATTTCATTGTTTTTGGTGTGTTTATCAAAAGTTAAAAATATACATGAGGCTAAACATTAATATTAATCTCACAGGTACTATTCGGGAGAGAAAAAGGCTCCAGTCCTTACCATCTTCATCGGAGGGAACCATGAGGCTTCCAATCACCTACAGGAGCTGCCTTATGGAGGCTGGGTGGCACCAAATATTTATTATCTGGGTAAGCGCCACCAGACAGTGCATTAATAATAGGTTTATGTCTGTTTAATTCCGAGGCATGACTTCATCATATGCCCACAGGTTATGCTGGAGTTGTTCGCTATAAAGGTATTAGAATTGGTGGCTTATCTGGAATCTTCAAATCACACGACTACAGAAGGGGTACGTTTATTTTAATTTTTTTGTTACTGTATGAATGGATGAAGCTGTACACATTACACAGTATACTAAGAGGAAACATGTGCTTGTTAAGGCCACCACGAATTCCCGCCATACGACCCCAATACTCTGCGGAGTGTCTATCATGTCCGGAACATCGAAGTGTTCAAACTAAAACAGGTAAATCAATTTATGCTTTGAATGAAGAGAACTGTTCACTCCCTTATCTAAACAAAGTGTCTATTTCCATGTAGATCCAGATGCCCATAGATATTTTTATGAGCCATGACTGGCCTCGTGGAATCTACCACCACGGGAATACCAGTGAATTGTTACGGAGGAAGAAGTTTCTGCGTCAGGAAGTGGAGTCCAACAGTCTGGGGAGTCCTGCTGCTGCTGAACTTCTGGACCACCTCCAGCCAAAATACTGGTTCTCTGCACACCTTCATGTGAAATTTGCTGCCCTCATGCAGCATCCGGTGAGCATTACAGTTTGCTAATACCATTTAGATTGTGCCTTTGAATTATTATCAAATTAATAATGTGTCATCAATTGTCTCTTGCCATAGCCTAAAGGTAGTGCTGCTCCACGTGTAACCAAATTCCTGTCCCTGGATAAATGTCTGCCGTACAGGGAGTTCTTACAGGTGAGCTGTTGTTGGACATTAAAATGCCTCACTGGTGTCGAGTTCTAAGCACTAACATAAACCTCATCTGATAGATTGTGGAAGTTCCAGAGAGGTCCAGTTCATCTGAGGGGCTGGAGTATGATCCAGAATGGCTTGCTATTTTGAAGGCCACCAACAGTCTACAGAGCACGACCCCTCATCCATGGAATCCTCCTGAAAATAATGGCCTGCACGAACGGTACTTAGACATGCAATACGTAGAGCAGGGGTCACCAACCTGTTTTACAGTGCGAGCTACTACAATGGTACCTAGTTATCCAAAGAACAGTTTGACACGCACTTCTGAAAATAACAAAAATTGGCATGGTTTAACTTTAATTAGAATCATGAAGCATCATCAACAGTGATTAATAATGTAGAAATACTAATGTTTCACCATGCAACACGTTATTTCTCTCAATTTCTGTAATAGTTTCATTTTCAAATTATCACAGTGCTATTTAGAACAGGCCTGTGGCCACATTATATGAGGTCCCTGTGGGCGACCGGGTGCCTGTTGGTACTGCGTTGGTGACCCCTGACATCGAGCAAGATGTCTCAGCAGGTGTTTCCAGACTGACATGAGTTTGAGCTCTCTAATTTGAGCACAAAATGAACTACAAGCAGTAAAATACTTGTGAATATAAACAAGAGTAATTCTTCATCTCACAAAGTATTTTGAGGGGATCACCAATAGTATACAAATGTGACATGTAAGTACATGTAAGGAACCCCTTCTCTTTAGTCACACCTTCATAAAACATGATGGTTTATTTTTTGTTTCAGGTAAACACAGAAAATCTCATCACATACATAATATGCATGTGAGGTCTTGTGTTTATTCATGCTGCGTTCAATGATGTTGATTGTCTGCAACCATCAGGTGGGACTTTGGAGTCTCAGAAGAAGCTATGATGCAGGTGGTGGAGGAGCTCAACGGTGAACTTGGCATTCCAGACAACTTCAGTCGGACTGTCCCAGCCTATGACCCCAACAAGCCCCAGCCTCATGCCCACCCAAGCTATAACACCAACCCCCAGACGACGGAGCTCTGTGCCACATTAGGTCTAACAGACATTTATGCACGAGTTGGACAGGGAGGTGATGGCATGAGAGGTCAGGGCAGTCCTGTAGCAGAAGAGGACGATAATGACGATGCGCATAGTGTGGACGAGCCCAGTGAGTACCCAACAGATGTTTCAGGACTGTCAAGTTCATTTAACCCCGATGAGATCACAATAGAGGATGAGTGGGAGGAAGAGGAGGAGAAAGGAGAGGCAGAGAGCCAGTCAGTGGTGAAGGATGAAGCAGGGGGTGATGCCCACACTCCCAGCCGTTTGGTTCTGCCAGAGCCCAAATCTGATGCCTCTCCCCATCAAGCGTCGCACCTCATGGAGCTGCCACCCGCCACACACTCCACTCCCAACCCAGCTCACTGTCACTCTGGAGCAGAGAAGGAAGGCGTATTTGAAGATGTCGGTGAGGGTGCCGCAGCTGTCCGCATCCTCAAACGCACCAGTGATGAGACTGGAGATCCTACCAGCAAAACCACAACCCCCAGGATCAAACGCAGGAACCAGGTCATCTACGCAACCACAGAGGACAATGAATGTGAAGGTTAGATCAGGGTGAGATGAGACAAAAGGTGGGGGCTGTCAGAGTACAATTTTATTTTCATGTGTGAACGTTTATATTTTACTGCCTGTGTTTTATAGATCCTGAAATAAGTTGCACTAAGCGAAGTCACAGCTTTATTGCAGAGGAGTGGTAGATGCTGAATTCAGTTTATACAAAAAATCGGAACTGGTTGACTTTACGATCACATTTTTATGTATTTTAATCCATCAATTGTTTTAGAAAAAAGATTTTTGAGTTATTTTTTTGTAAATACAATTTCAAGACCTACTTTGAAATTAAAATTACATTTTTTTAATGAAGTATTAGCACCTCTTTACTTGGTACAAACACTTGGCGAACTAATAGTAATAGTAAAGAAGTGTGACCTATCTAGGATGGAAGGAGGAAGTGAAAGAAACAGTCTTAATCTGTACATGACAAGCCGTTCACAGCTTTATTGAACACATTACACTCCCGGTGCTGATGTAAAATAAGTTATTTTAATGGCCACACAAACCACGTTATCTCAGAAGATGAGAAAATCTGAGCGTGAGCTGAAGACATCCTGGAGAAAGACATTTACTTTCATATGACTCTCTCTCTCTCTCTGCAAATCTCGTTTGCAGAACGATTCCACCGTATTATCAACAGGATTAAAAAAGACTCACCTTGACAAACTTTTCAAATCAAACCTGACTATAGCATAAGAGTCCTCAATTAAATCATTCCTGGTTCAAAGTGCGCTGATAAAATTGAAATACACGTTCATTATACTCCCGTCACAAAACTGTGACATAGATTTAATTCACAGTTGACAAGGGCTCTCTACGTCCATACAAACATCTACTGCACTACAGCTGAATGTCAGGGTGCCAAGTCAGTGTTTTAAAGTAGAACAACGGGAATAGTTTCCCTGCACTTTGCCTACAAGGTACACACTTGGTTCACAAAAAGAAAATCGTGAGTAGGCACTTTTATTTTTTTCTTCAATAGTTTTCACCAGTCAAGCACACAACCATATTAATTTAAATGAATCCAAAACATTTAAACACTAATTTGTCATTTTCACCAACAGCTTAGCCAAAAGACAGTTACACACAAGATGAGCTCTGCTCTCCTACAGAACATTGATGTTCATAACAAGTGTCATGTTTTTATAGCGTTCTCTTTAACCATTCTTTTATCTACAAAATGGAAGGAGCTCCTCCACAGATAAGATGTAGTACCGTGCATGTATAACAGCGTTTTCTTTGCTACGAAATGTATTTCCTGTCGATGGATTCCAACAAATAAGTAGCATTATTCAAATACTGTGAGCATATAGGTTCCTATCAAATTAATATTGTTGCATGAAGAGCTACGTGTGCCAACCGTTACAACACAAACAAAAACATTTAAGGGACATTGAACTTGAGCACTCAATACACAAGCGACTGTTTCAGCCTTTATCAATGAGAAACAATGCAGAATGGTCATCTTTGGAGAACGTTCATTAAAATGCCTCACATTCTACATTTAGAACTTGATGAGGAGGGAGGACAAATGTGTTGTTCCCAACAGTGAGGAGAAACCAAAACCCTGAAATCTATATATGTACAGCTGTCATTGTGGGCTCACTGTGTCAGAGCTAGATGAGCAGGCAAAGCTCACACAAAGGAGAAAACGAAAGCAAATGCAAAGTAATAATTTAGCTTTATTTAATTTTTTTAACCTCCCTTTCTTGGCTGGTTGTCAATGTGTGCTGCTCATTTTGTACAATTTCTACAATCAAACAGGGCTGAAATGATGCAATGCAGAATAACAAAAGAAAATTCACAAAAGACACGTCATTGTCCTCCACGTTTTCTCTGTGTCTCCATCTGAGTCTTCACTGTACCTTGCTGTAATTTGCAGAAGCAGAATCTGTAGTTGGGTCAAGAGATGTGAATCATTTGCACTTTCGCTTGCATCGATGCTCACTCGTTCCCTCCTCTTACTCTCGTTTGAATTTCCGTGTGGTTGAACAGGAAGATGAATGGAGGGTGAGTGGATGCTGTGCTTCCCCACATCAGACCCACCCGGGTGGCTGATTGAAGGAGACAGGATGGTTGAAGGGCTGTGTGGTGGTGGTGGTGGTGGTGGTGGTGTGGAGGGTAGAATACTGGTGAAGGGTGCGGAGGTCTAGTTCCCACCACAGCAAGCTCGGGTAGAGTGAGCATCTGGGTCCTGGAGATTGACTCCCCGATGCCGTGCTGCATGTGTAGGGTTCTGCGTGTCGGTCTTTGGCATCTTCTTCGCTACATTAAAAAAAGAATATTTGGATATTAAAATTAGATAGCTTTTTAATCAAATCAAACAAATGCCCCTTGAAACTGTTGGGATGTCATTCTGAAATAGAAGATCAAATGTAAATGAGTGGCCACTCACCAATCGCCAGGAAGAGCTCATTGACATTCATGGCGGTCTTGGCAGAGGTTTCCATAAAGAGCAAGCCAGTGTCTTCAGCGTATGTCTGGGCCTCCTTCACCATACAGCACGCACAGAAACACATTTCACAATCAGCAGAGAAAAGAAGTTTGAGTTTATAAGCCCTGAGATGTGCTGTCAGTTTCAGACTAAGAAGGATCTTAGTGCTAGTGGTGGAAGTTACTACGGAAATGTAATACGTTATCTGATTTAAAATGTAAAAGAGGTGTAATTATGTCAGTTATTTATATCAAAAGAATGAAACTAATTACATATGATTACTTTTCAACAGGGTTTTTGCAGAAAAAGTTGTAACTAAAGTTGTATTTGTGAATATTTCCATAAGTAACGGCATTTCTTACACATTAATGTCCAGGTCATTGAATTACGTAACACAGTCACATGTAACTACTTACTCCCCAACAGTGTTTAAATCTGAAATCCCTTTCTCAAAAGAACCAGAGATACTTTCATTTCCTCATCCATTTCAGTGTTTCAGTCCAGCTCACAGCTTCTATCAAAGCTAATTTTAGCAGAGGTTTATTGTGGGAATTCAAATCCTGACTGGATATCAGTCTGTTTCTTGAGGACTTGAGTCATTTGAGCAGCAGTTTGTGTCATCACACACAGCACAAATATCAGTCTCAAGTCTCCCTCAGCTCAGAATAAAATCTCGTCATGCCCTTCTTGTGAGAGGAAGTTCTTTTTTATAACTCTGTGGGCACAAGACAGCTGTGGGTTTGTGTAGTTTCACCAAAACTTTTTTTTTTTAACGACAAATCTAAACAATCCATGTACATACTAAATTATTCCACATTACATCCACAGGATTGAGACCAAGAACACTTCACTTTGACCTCTTTCTTTGTTTCATGCTGATGAAACTACACTACCGGTCAAAAGTTTTAGAACACCCCAATTTTTCCAGTTATTTATTGCAATTCAAGTCACGCAAGTCCAATCAGTAGCTTGAAATGATACAACAGTAAGTGGTGAACTACCAGAGGTTACCCAAAACTGAAAAAGTACTGAAAGTGTACATTTCAGAATAATAACACAAAATGGGTTAACAAATGATAGCTGTCCTGCGCCAACAGAGGGTGACCAAGCCTTAAAAAGCTGGTGCTACTACTTCCTACTGGTGTTCCAAGTTTGCTGGATTACTAACAAGCCCCTCTGTCAGCATAAAAGCAGTGTTTGAACACAATGTGGTACCATACCCTCGTGAGCATCAGTTGAACAGTACTGTACTGCAGAAAGTAGTGTGTTGCTACAGAAATGGCAAGAAAAAGGCAATTAACAGTGGAAGAGAGTCAGACCATCATGACACTGAAAATGTACGTCTTTCCTACAGAGAAATTGCAAAGAAAGTCAAGGTGTCAGTGAGTACAGTTTCCTTCACCATCAAAAGGAAGTCAGAAATTGGGGCAAACTTTGACAGGAAGAGGTCTGGCAGACCCAAAGCCACAACTGAATTAGAGGACAAGTTTCTGAGAGTCAACAGTTTGCGTGATAGGTG
>CAAKHB010007405.1:55728-66702 GCA_901007665.1 Aeoliscus strigatus | reverse complement strand
TGTCTCTCTCTCTCTCTCTCTCTCTCTCTCTCTGCCCCTCTTCCTTTTTTTTTTTTTAAACAGTCAATGCTTTTCAGCTGCCTCTTTCTGTCCCTTTCATGGTTTCCCCAAAATGTCCTGCTATTAATGTGGCTTCAACTTCAAATACAGATTTTTCTAGCACGCTCTGTGCAATTTGTAACCGCAGATACAAAAATGCAGAATTCAGAATCCCAGGGCATAAATTTTTGTACATCCAGAGGCTCAATGATATCAATCAAATCAACCACACACACACACACACACACACACACACACACACACACACACACACACACACACACACACACACACACACACACACACACACACACACACGCACCAAACAAGTCCTTCAAACTGCTGTATTTTCCCCCCTGCCAGCACCCTGTACATGCCTCTCTCATTGGTAACAGGAGCTGGTGTCTGGGCTTCGGACCAGGCAGTGTGTCATTCCTTCCACAACCCCCCTCCCTGCTTCTCCTCCTGGACACATAACACTCCGATAGCCCCTCTGATAAGACTGCAGGTTCATAGGAACTAGGCTATCACTCTCTGTGTAAAATCAGGTTAGTTAACTGTCACACACATCAGGAGTTTAGCGGCAGATGCTCCTCCATAGAGCTACTTCAACTGTTTTATTCCATGCATGTTCTAAATCTCATCTTCTCGTCGGTGAACTCTCACCACGACAGCAGCTGATGTGACTGGAGCCGCTTTGGTTTGCAGGTCAAGCTTGTCCATTAATCACCGGGTCGGTGTGTTGATCCCGTCTCCTCCTGTACACGGTTCTTAGTGTCCTTTGGCCGGATGCTGAACCCAAATGAGTTCCAATGGTCGGGCCTGGACCCTGATAGATGGTTTGCAGCCATCAGCTTGTGTCCGTGGGAATGGAGGGGAAATAATTGGAAACTAAGTCCACGTCTAGTTCTTTCTGAACAGAAGAATCCAATTTAAAAATATCTAAATCCAAATACCCAGTAGTAGTGGGGTCATAATTGTGATTCCTAATGATTAATGTGTGCGCACAGGAACTCTATTAATAAATATTCCAAACACAACTGAATACTATGGTACATTAACAATTAAATCAATAAATTGTAACATTTTATCATATAATGTTAAAAAATTTACATCAATATGTTATTTAATAATTACGTATGAACTTCAAAATGTAACTGACATTCTCCATTTACATTCCAGGTTGGTCTCATGTCACTATTATCTATAATAGTGCCCCAGCCTTTGCTATCTTCACTACAAGCCATGTTCCTGCCTCATATGACAAATCAATAAAGATCCTCAATCAGTCTGTGCAAGATTCCAAATGTGGAGGAGTCCAATCAACCCTTTCTCCAATCAGTAAATCTGTTTGGGTCTAAGGGGCCTATCAGAATGTCTAAACTAACTGTCAGACAGGACAGGTAGAAAAAAAAGAAAACAGCTGTAGAAAAATAACATATTTATCAATAAATAGCTAAATCAGAGGAGTAACCTGTTTTGCAGAGCGTGTTTGAGTCTCCGGCTCAAATTTGTGCTGGACACAACATGCTGACAGTGTGTATGTTTGTGTCTGAGCCTTCCTACATGTCCGTGTATACACAAGGGGAGGTATCCTCTCAAGAGCACCTCTCCACAACAATCAGAGGGAGGATGAGAAGAAAGAACCCAACGCCAGAGAGACACGGCGTGTTTATGGGGAGAGGCTTGAATAACAGGTTGCGGCGGTCACTGGCTGAAACTCTAGCTGCTTGTGTGCATTCAGAGTATTGTGCTTGTCTCTGTAATACAGGATGGTTCCGGGCTTTGTCATCCCCTAGAAACACCACATAGTTGGACCGTCCATCAAATAAACTCTGTCTCGGGGTTCTTTCATTTGACAAAGGGTGCACATCAAATCCTGACTATGTCAGGTTTCGCCTGTGACCAACAGAGAGCAGTAGAGGCCTGGTAAAACTGGAGGCAGCCGATGTCTTTCAGCGTTGAGCCGACACACCACATACAAGGCCCTTCTCACCTCTGCTGGCCTCTACGTTTGGCCCCGACGGTCACCCTGCAGCCGGCAGTCAGGATGAGGTGTGTCTGTAGACAGCAGGGGCTGTGAAACGTCTCCCAGCATGATCACATGGACATTTCCTTCTGTGAAACAAGTACAAGTGATGGACAACCTTGTGTGTGTGTGTGTGTGTGTGTGTGAAAGAGAGAGAGACAGAGAGAAAATGAGTGACAGTGAATCTCCATGCGTGCCACTTTTTTGTTTTGTTTTCCGTGTGAACTGTCTCTGGTGGCCTTGTGGCCGTGGCAGACATCCCTCCAAATGACAGTCTAATCAGAATACATGTCCGTGTAAAACGGCACCAGTCATTACTTTTTCTAAGTATAGGATCGCCGCTTTCCTTCGCCAAATCACAACCGCTCTGTTAAAATATGTGTTCTGTGAGAATTTATCTGCTGAGAAATGAGCGTGAGTAAATGTCACGGTGGTTTGACGTGCCAGCGTTCCAAAAGAACATCCTGATCAAGCCTTGAAGAAGTACTTCCCTACTGTGTCGCAGTCATTGTATTAGATACAACTGGCATGTTAGCAACATGTTAGTCATATAGTCAGTCGTCCTAATCGTTGAAACCTCAGCGTGGTTGAGGTTTTTCATGAGTAGGAGTTGTTTTGTGAGTTAAAGCTGGTAAATTGAAATAACCTTTTTCAGATTTGCTAATACGTCACTATTCTAACAGACAGCTCCTCTGGCTCCATCTTCAGGCTGAAATGAAGTTTGCAAGGTGCCAAACTACCAATCAGAGTGAGGAGGAAAGATCCGTGTTTGCCAGATGTTTTTTTTTTCAACGAGCGAAGCTGTTGTGCCAGTCGGTGGAAACGTTTTGAAACAATGCAGGTACTTTAAAGGAAATACTCGACACTGAACTTCAAGCAGTTAAGGCGGACATTAAGAATAGCCTTCAGCGGCAAATCCATGTGTTTTGACAGCAAGTACATCATTTGATGGGTTCTGTGGCGATCACACGAGTACCCAGCTGATTTGCGGCATATGAGACCCACAAAAATATCCATATCCTTAATCCACTTCCCAAACTGTGCTCCAGTGAGCCGTCACATCGTCCTGTCTGTTACGGTTGGCTGTTACTTCATCAGATCGGTTGCAGTGACCAGCAGCGCTCTGTTCCCAAGCTTTATCACAGGCTTCGGTCACTGTGTCTTGCGGCTAGGGCCGAGCTGCCTAAGCCAGGGTTCGAGGCTGTGGTCAAGATGATGATGGGGAGGTAGGAACCAAAGCTGACCCACATAGGCGTCTTCACTCTGGGGCCAGCCGAGGGCCTTTTGTGGCCCAGCTGCAGTAAAACACTGGACGGAGCGGGTCAGAGGGGCGAACCTCAGCGCCGCAAGGCATCTGCTCTCACCCTGATGAAAACAAGCTGTTACCCATCTTCAGCTGCTCCGTGAAAACCTCATCTCTCCATTCTTGATCATTTTAATATTTTAACGAAATTTTTTGTAATATTTTACGACAATTATTGTTGAATCTGAGAAAATATCCCCAAGCACTTGAGAATTTCAGAAATGTCAAAACAGTTTTATTTATAGGTCTTCAACCAAACAGAGTCCAAACAATGTTCAGACACAATAGTTATTGAGAAGATTTGTGCCTCCATCTGATGGAGCATTTGTTCAACGTGACAAGATTCTGGCTCACTGACTTTGAAGGGAAAAGAAGCATGTTAATTTGTCCAAGATTCCTTCCTAAAGGACTCATCTCCAACTTCAGTTTGACGAGGTTTTGCAGTGCTACTGTCTGTTTGTTGTACTTCACCTTGTCATGACAGTGTTGTTCCAGTGCCTCATAGGATGACAGTTCTATTGTTTTAGAAGCCGTTACACGTAATCTTGCGTACTATGGACGTGTTTGATTAGTACTGAAAACAAGGTTAACGTTTTTCTTTTGTTTGTTTTTTTTTCAAAAACTTCATGAAAAAAAAGATTTTTGTGACAAACTGGGGGTACGTGGGTGAAGTGAAGATTGAAGGCAGGATCGACTGAACCACTTGTACCACTCTAAATAAATAGCCCCAAATACACATTAACTTTGGCAGCTCTTCAGTGTGAAATGATAACTTTAACACCTTATGCCACTTTCTATACTTCTTCATGCTACTTCCAAACTTTTTTTCCTCTGGACCAATTTCCATTCATCTTTTATTTCCAATGAATTCTGTAACTGTCAATCAGAAACAGAAATTCAGCTAATGACCGACACTCTTAACCATCTATTGGTTTTTCTACATTTTAAATGAATATGAATTAAATAATAGCAATTAATGCATTCCCCTTGAATTAGACTTTTTGATGCACGTGATTAATTCATGTGGATTCACAGCTTCTTATTT
Source organism: Aeoliscus strigatus (assembly GCA_901007665.1). Lineage (NCBI taxonomy): Eukaryota > Metazoa > Chordata > Actinopteri > Syngnathiformes > Centriscidae > Aeoliscus > Aeoliscus strigatus. Next base: position 62,286 of record CAAKHB010007405.1, on the reverse strand, counting down.
AATACGCTTATTTAAATACTGTATGTTCTTAGTGAAATATACATACAAGCATTAATAGCAGCCTCGGGGTGCGTTCATTCCTTTGAAAATACTCACTCAGCCTCTGGGGCTACTGACATGCTTATTTCTCACTGGTGCAATGGTGAACATCAAAAGAACATTCAAGAAATACCTGCTTGCGTGTTGTCCACATCTGGTTGTTTCAAATCCCACTCTGCTAAATCTAGTAACAGCCATAACAAACTCACCTTGTCAATACTGTATTGAAGCAGAGCTGCACTAGGTATCAGTGGCAAATCAATGAAGATATCGATAGAGAGTCCAACTATTATAGAGAACCACGGCTTTCGGTTGTGATTAGGTTTGTTTAATTCAACTGTTCGTGATCGTATGTCTCCAGGTCGTATCGGGTGAGGAGATAGCGTGAGAATCAGTCCCTTTATTATATCTACACCCGAATCTCTATAAAGACGACCCCCCATAAAATGTCCATAAAATACATCCTCATCTCAGTCATTACCGACTGCCTGAAAACAATAACGCTGTAAAACACTTTTATTTTTACTGGAGTTATAAAAAAAATGTACCTGCTGTAGTGCAGAACATGTATTTCATTTTAATGGAGATGCTGCCTTTATATAGGGTGGTCATATGAGAACCATCAATAGGATGAGGCGAGAGTTCACAGTTAATGGATGTGCAAATACACACAACCTGCACATCACTGACGATGGACAGGGGCCAGAACACACACACACACACACACACACACACACACACAGAGAGAGAACAGACCTCTGTGTATGGAACAGGACTCAATAGATTCATACTGCCTTGCTTGCTACTTAACCTGCTGCAATTAGCAAACAGGAAAAGGTCTGGTCACTGAAAATGTAATCACTGAATTAGCTGTGTGATACATCAACCCAGCATACGTCTATTAGGTCCAAGTTATGGATACAGCATTTGTTCATATCAGCTCTGAGGATGGCAGATAATTGGGCACACTAATCCAGTAATGCTTACAAATGGTCAAATTACATCGAACAGCGTTGATTAAGGAACGGCGTTATGGGCGGCCATGCACTCATGTAGTCGATCATGCTCAAACTCACACACACACACACACACACACACGCAGTTGTGTCATACCATCAGGGGTCAATGTGTGGCTTTGGCAATTGACAAGTGACACTGCTCATAAAACAGTGCTGTCATTAACTACAACATCGTTTGCCAGTACATCAAACTGTGCTGTCATAAAAACACACCACAGTGGTTATTATGCTCTTTAAACCTTGACCAGCCTATAAAAAGGATGAAATGACAAGAAAAGAACGAGCCTGTTAATTGTTTATGAGAACATTTGCTAATAAAATTGACAATCTATCTTGGACTAACTGCACACACATGTGTTCTGCAAAACAAGTTGCTGACATATCTCTCAAAGATGGTTGATATGGTGGTTGATGCGCAACTTTCTAAAGGACCAATGAAAAGGTTGTTCACTACACAGCAATCTGTCACAGATGGCATATCAATTTATGCCTGAATGAAATGTACCATGCACATGACCTTATGGCTTCTGATTTAACCTAATATAACTAATATGAGGACCGTATATATCACTTACTGTATTATTGATATGGAATCAATATAGGATTCAATTAGCTAATGATGCTGAAAGGTATTTCCTGGATCCATTCAGATTACAGCATGTGGTTAGGGGATGCACCTTTGATTATATTTGCCTTTATTTTGTATTTGAAGACAGATTTTCTCTTCGTCTCAGGATCGTGTCAGAATGCTGCTCAACATTACAAGTTTGATCAAGTACAATCATACGTTGACCAGAAGTTGTCTTATGACCGTGTCATAAGACATTCAACATGATTTTGATAGAAAGTGTGCGCCCCCTGAACACCATTCCTGCATTGACCATGGATAAAAACTCAAGTGAGGCCTAACAATGCCAGAAACTAGCTACTGTATAAGTAGTAGTAGAAGTGCAGGTGGTGACAAAAACAGGAAGAGGGCAGACACTTACCCATCAGCAATCTTTGCTGTTAACAACTGTATTTGGCACACAGCTGTGACACCTGAAGTTCAGGTCACCACAGATCTGCTACGATTGTTTGGAGGTGACTCCATTGACCAGCTTCAAACAATGTTTCAAGTAGTGCAGTATGCTCTGCTTCTGACGTATTCTTTGAATTAAATGCATCAGTGTCCATCATTCCATTGTACAGTCAGTTAGCAGTTCTTCTAATAAGCTGATGAGAAGACCAAGTAACCGTCTTTTCATTCAGTCCCACGGAGGTGAGCCACAGGTTCACTAGTGGCGGCTAAGAGGGCATCAGAATGATACCATTGTTGGTAATGACATGGTTCAGCAGCAACCAATCAGAATTCACAAGGGCATCATGCTATGCAACTCAACAATATAAACTTGGATTTATTGTTTTTTAATCAAACAACAAAAACAACTATGACGCAGTGACTTGTCATGTATCTGATGCTGTCAAACTGTATGCTGTAAAACCATAAAGGCTTTTGACAGGGTAGAATGAGATTTCCTCATGTGTGTCAGAGCAGCAGTCCTCATAAATGGGTGTTTATCAGACTACTTTAGTCTCATACGTGGATACCACCAGGGCTGTGTGCTTTCGCTGTTATTTTTCATGATTTTTCTGGAACCACTGGCCATAGAAATATGGGCGGATACAGAAAACAAAGGGGTACATGTAGGGGACAGTGTACAAACTTTTTATGTATGCAGATGACATTCTGGTGGTAATGGCAAACCCGAACAAGTCCATACCAATGATACTGAATAGTATTGAAATGGGGAAGAATCGATGTTATTAAGATGGTGATTGCTCACCATCTATGAAACTGATGGTGTTGCACACCACAATTGTTCAAACAATACAATACATTGTCAAGGACTTTTTATAGAACAAAATAAAACACACAAAACAAAAAAAGCAAGGATAAATATAAAAAAATGTAGGCCCAAAAGGAAATAGGAGGCATAGTCAATCTCCCCAATATGAGATTGTACAACCTGGAGTGTGAAATGACGAGACTGGCCAAATACTGGAATGGGACAGAGACAGAACTAAGAGGGATTAAAATAGAAACACCTTCAACCTGTTGCATGTACTAATACAAGACACAAGGACCATCTACCAGTGCACAGGGATCTTCTTCAAACCTGATCCTGACTTACTCTAAGGAGGTCTGGAGAGAAGCACACAGAAGGTGTGGAATAACCCAGCTGTATGTACTGGGAAGAAAACTATCTTCTGGAAACAATGGTTTACAAAGGGAATATGTAAACTCAGTGATTTTTTTGTTTAATGAAGACTTTGTATCATTCCCAGAGTTATTTCAAGTATGACTTTGAAAAAAAGGGCAACTTCTGTAAACACTGTTTCAGAAAGGGACGATTTACAGATAGAACAAACCCAGTAAGGGACTTTCTGATCAGGACATCACACAGAGCAGCGGTGTTTTGTCAGGATTTCAGTGGGCTGAATAAGGATATTTGTAGGAGTTTGAAGACCGGTATATGACAGAGGGATCTGCAATGTGAATTAAATGAGGAGGAATAGAAGAAGAAAGAAGAAAGGAAGGTTTTCTCAATATAAGCTAATACACAGATGTACACAGATATTAAGGATGGGCTTATTACCTGACAACATCTGGGTCACCTCTGGGTGACCAAACACAAATAATGGGAGTGTCAAAACATGATAAAGGTCGGGATGATCACAGCAGCCCGAAATATCTACTGGTTATGGAAAACATGTCTGTGAAGGTTCCAGGTCATAGCATCTTGCTGGGTTAAAACCTAGGCAACTGGACTTGTAGTTAGCTTGAACTAGCCACAAGTCTAGTTGCCGACAATTTAACTCAGCAAGAGGTTATGGAAAAGTACATCCCCACCAGATTATAAAAAACGGTTGGAAACTATGACAGAAATAACGTCATATGAACAGATGCTGGCGAGAGTTGATAATGACGGGGCGGAGGAGTGGGGGCCATGGGACCATTTCGTTACTAAGGGTTTGTAAGAACAACAGGACATGAATGAGATAGTATAGCTGTGACTAAGTTCACATTTATGGTTATTCATGGTTCCAACTTGAGTCATTTCATTCAGTAGAGTTGGTTCTTATCAGTTATCTGTCTCTTTCATCAACATCAAAATGTTGGGGACTGTTTTGTTGATGACGTTGACAGGACAGTTGCGGGACCTCTGACTCTATTTATACTTTGTGACGACCCTTTCTTGTTGTAGCACTCAGCCTCAAGCCCACAAGTCCACAATCAAGACATTCATCATAACAAATAAATCATATACTTTCCTACACAGACATTACATGATGGAGGAACTCTTACTTTTGCTCTCATCCTGGGGTTGTTGACAAAAAGACAAAACTTGGATTTTGTGAATACTGTGTATTTTTAATCTGAATAATCTCCCCAGTCTTCTAAGGGGTAAATTAACAGTAGAGTAGTATCCATCGTGGCACGCCGCTCTGAAACAGCTTGTTCACATGACGTTTTCTGAGCTGAGGCTTTTGAACCTCACAGAGACGAGCATTAGGAACAGGCAGTGGAAGGTTTTCATTTGATTGTTGCCAAAAGTCTGGAACTCATCAGGCCGGCTACATGCGCTGTAAACAGAACGGGCATTGAATACATTGGTTTGAACCATTCCTTCCATACGTTCTGCACAATGCTTTCTCTTATTGATGCTAACCTCCACTTTTCCTTTTTATATCCGTGTTTTAATATTGATTGTTTTTTATTTCTTTTCACTTCTCTGAGCGATGAACTGGATTTTGACGATGCCGATGCGTCTAAAGCAGTCACAAGTGTCAAGATTTTAGGAGGTAATTGTTTTCCTATCTGACAGGTTCATGTGGATACAAACATTATTTCGTGTGAATTACAGATATCTCTGTCCCACTGTGCAATATTAGAACATAGAACAGTCCGAATGGGTTCTATGTGGGTCGAGCAACCAAATACAACGTAAGTGAGAAATGAGAAACAAACAGAAAAAGCATATAAGGGGTATGTAACATTGGAGGATCTTTTTACTGTCCTAACTATAATATGGTCAGCAAAGATAAAAATATTAACATTTCATGTGTAAATAATGTTTAGTGGTGTCTGTGATACAAAGGATCTAAGGTTCCCACACACTTCGGTCTTGTTTATGTGAGATGCCACATTATTTGGCTTTCATGAACTCATCCTTTGTTCTTGGTGTATTGCAAAAAACATCCTGAACCCGTCTATTATCCTCAGACATAGAGCCCGCAGTTCTAGAATAGTAGTGAAACTTGAAACGAAAACCAGACTGTAGGTCTGCTCACTTATTTATGTATTACTGTAAGATTGTGTTGATATGTGTGTGTGTGTGTGTGTGTGTGTGTGTGTGTGTGTGAGTCATATTTATCCATACGTGAGGGGTTGACAGTTTATGTGACAATTTAAGTGCCTGTATCCTCATGTACTTGCAAGTGTGTGTGTGTGTGTGTGTGTGTGTGATGGAGGTGGAGCAGGGCCAGGCCAGTGGTTGTTGTTTGGCAGCCTGTCCTGTCGCCTCAGCTCTGGTCTGATCAGTACCACCAGACCCGGTTAGTGCTGAGCTGAGAGTGCAAAAGCTTGTCAAGCAGCACACAGCTGTTTACACACCAGGCCACAAACACTCCGCACCAACACGCCCTGCTCCTGATGAATAATACACACCCCACCAGACGGCCATCACTGCCTTCATCAGTGTGTGTTCATTGTTGAGGTTGAGACGCTGGACATATTGACTTATTTATTCAGGTTTTATTATGTTTCATTGCTGTGTTGTGGTTAAAAGTTAAGAAAGACAAAATAGTGCACAACAGCTGAAACCTGTGTCTTAGACTAAATCTTATATAAGCCCTAAATGTTCACATATTCAATTTTTGAGGTTATGTTTTGTTTAACATTGATATTCTAGCACTCACCTGTATTCACAAGCTTTGTGTGGAGACAGGAATGATAAGGTCGCTGCTACCAGACTGTCCACGTAGGGCGTCTGGTCCAGTCCACTGCTGCTCCTACAAACTGGAACACACTGCCTCTCTTTGGTCGTCTATGGGGCGAGGCTAGTTCTTTAGCGTCTGTAGAATTTATTATATTAATACTATGATATTACAGACTTTTTCAAATTCGAGGTTTCATTTATGAAATCAAACCCTACGGCCAAAAGTTGTCAGCATACTAAATGTTAGCGCCCTCACCTTGACGAACTTTGACATAAAGGTGTTAGGACAATAGCACTGCTGCAGCATGGAAGGGGTTAAAAAGCACTGAGGGGAGGAGAGGGTTTCCTCAAGGGGGGGGAAAAATGCTGTGATCTCCTTTATTGTTGAGTTTAATTAAATTTTCAGCTCTAATTGCAATTAAGCCACTTAGTATGTATAATAATGTTTGCATCACAGAGCAGCACAGATGCAGTCCATCAAAGCAATTAAATATTAAAGTGGCGGTGGTTGTATTAAT
>CAAKHB010007405.1:12564-42100 GCA_901007665.1 Aeoliscus strigatus | reverse complement strand
CAGATTGTTGTACGAGTACACACTCACACACACACACACACACTCACACACACACACACACACACACACACACACACACACACACAAACCCAGCCATGTTTCCATCTCTTCGGAGGACTTTACATTGACATACATTTATTTGCTGGCATCTAACCTAACCATAATCATAACCACTTTGTGGCCTAATCCAAGCCTAAACCTAACCCTAATTCATGTCGCTACAACATGACGAATATCTGGCACACACACCAAAAAAAACTGTAAATCTATTTTTCACTTTGACCAGTTTAATAAAACACCAACTTCAAACCTCACTTTTTCACATGCCTTTGATTTGATACCAGCTGGCCGAATGTGGCACACACCACACCTGCCAGGCTCTCCGTCGCTGTGGTTTCTGTTCTTTCCAGAGGCAGATGTGGATTGTAGAGAAACAACCACCTCTTGGTCATTAAGTGAATGTTAATTGGTTAAAATGTATTCTCTGACTGCTTTAAATCCCTGTCTATGTATACAGCTTTCAAGTACCCCTACAAGTTAGAACTTTCACATTAGCCCCCAGTTTGTTATCATCATCCACTTGGGCAGCGGGTTAAACTGATGGCATACCATGCCGTACAGAACGCACACTGCCCGTTTTCAAAACCAAATAAAGAGTGTGGACGTGGTGTTATGTGCGATTAGCGTATTGGAAAGCTTTTCAAGAAGCATCCACAACAGATGGACTTGTAATGTAGAAGCCTGTAATGTAATCCCTATGTTTTTGTTTGAATTTGCAGAACTTAATATCTGTTGAAAAGATGATTCAACCCATGTTCTGCTCCCACTGTGAATTTTCAGAGTTGCTGTCAGCAGAAACAAAGCAGAAGAGGATGTGTGCTGCTGAAACTGCCCTGACTGTTTTACGTCCCCTTATGAACTGGCTCCGCTGATGAGTCCTCCATTCCATTCATTTAGTGCTGTACATCATCTTTAAATTGTAATAATTTATATTTTCCCTTGAGCCCATTAAATACATTGAACTATACGTAAACAAGCGTCCACTGGCCCCCCTCCTTAATGCTCCTCAGGGCTACATTTTATCATTGACATATCCACTGTAAAATAGAGAGGATCACATTGCCTGTTATCACTTAAGTCGATAAGCTTAATTTATCTCATTTCAAAGGGAGGTGAAATTAGTGGCCGTGTTCCCCAGAGACTTCCCAAAAGCCATCAAGCCGGCAGATGCTTGGTTCACATCAGCCGAGCGCAAGCAGTTCACATCTCTTACAACCACAGATGTCTGGGTGGTCTCGCCGCTGCATTGCTGACTGTCTGTCCTAACCGAGCACACTTGACTCCCATCCAGCCTCTGATGGACCTGCTGTGTAGCACTTTGAGATATGTGTGGAGGTGCAGCGTAGGTGCAGGCAGCTTATAACACTGTGTGTGTGTGTGTGTGTGTGTGTGAGAGTGAGAGAGAGTGTGTTTGGGCATGTGACCCCCTTGCTCCGCTCCATCACAGATTCTGTTTGCTAATGACTACCAGGTCTATAGGACCTGAGGCAGGAGGGGTTCAAGCCCACCAATTGAGCGAATAATGATTTGAATTAGGAGATTTAAGGATGAGGTGGAAGGAGAAGGGGACGGGTGGTACTGAATGAAAACCAGAGGCGCTTACCGCAGAGAGGCTGTGAGTCGGAGTGTTATGGGGCAAGTGAGATGGCGGCGAGAAAGAAGGAAGCGCGCCATATGTTATCCACAGAGTGCTCCCACAAACACATTTACTGGCGCATTTTGGTGCTGAGAAGGCATCCAGAGGAAATAAGGAGCAGCAGATAATATTACTGGAGCAAATTGTGCAGAAATAACTTCTTAATCATATTCAGCACATGTAGCAAGAAAAAATATGAAGCTGGTTGAAGAGCATTTCCATTCAGATTAGGTTTAAAAAGCCTTATTTTGCATAATATTTCTTGGTTGGGTATGTTGTCTGAAGAATTTGGACCATTAAAGGGGAAAATATGCTTCTCTCTGTTTATCCATTTGGTGGATGCCAGGCGACAGTTTGATGAAGTTTATCTTTTAATTTCCTGGAAAATCCATTGAAGTAATCTAATTTTCAGTCCAGTTTTGTTTCAGAAAAGCTGAGGTGTGACGAAACATCGCAAGAGATTGAGTTGTTGGCCTCTTATTGACTTTATCTTGCATAATATTGTCCTTTATTTTGTTACTGCAGCTGAGTTCAGGAACTCTTGTTGACAGTTGTGAGTTGGCTGTGGCTCTGAAAAGTTATTTTTAATGTCCTGAAACATCCATACAGCTCTTCTTTAGTCATGGTGCTTTTGCTCTGACTATATAAATACAGGAAGCTGCATTGTCATCCACAATTTCCAGTAAATTCTCCCCACAACCCCATGGGGAGCGTTTTTATTCCTTTTCTGGTTTTCTTTGATTGCATACAAGTATAAATGAAGCAACATTTGGTTCCTGTGGCCACATGCTTGTCCCGTCCCAGCCTGCGTCTCATCCTCTCTGTAGCCAAGCCCTCCCTGAGTTCATAGCCATCGTACAATGCTGGAGTTCAGGAGACACTTGAACGTGATGAAGAAGTCATTCGAAGGTTAACTGAGTAGTTGGAAGAATTCGTATGGCAGCACTACTATTTTCGATCTTATTTCATTCCTTGAGGTGATGATACATTGCAAAGGCATACCTGCTCCATCTGTGATACAGGGATTGTTTTTTTTCCTGGCGTGATCCATGCTAATGACAGTGAGCTTTAGCTCAGTGAAGGATGTCTACCTTTGACACTCAGAAAAAAAACAAAACACTAACTGTCGATTCATTTTATTTGATTTAGTGACACAATCGTGTGATGACCCATTCACACTCACGTTAACACTTGTAGGCAGAAGCTAATATACAAAGTGCCCAGATGCCAAAACACATTCAAACAATGTGTGAATTTCTCACTGAGATTCATGTATCTACGTATCTACAGATAGGAGTAATTTGGGGTTCAGTGTCTCTGGGGGATCTGGGATTCTATGAACAATTATAGAACAAACGTCTCTACCTCCTGAGCCACAGGCAACTCTTGTTCAATGTTATAAATTATATGCATGAGTTGTCTGCAGAAAATGAAATCTCAGCATTGGATTCTGGTGATATTTTTTTCCCACAATATCATGTTCAGTATTTTTGACTGATTTATAGAATGATCATGTGATTAACCAAAACAACTGTCTCCCGCTGGCTGCCTCATCACTTTTTAAGCAAATGGTACTTGTTTTTCAGTTGCAGTTTGTGTATTGTGTATTCTTAAAGGCCTGCATGTATCAGAAAAAAAAACAATAGCCCAGCCATGGAAAACAGAGCTCTGGCTCACATAGGTGTGAGTGGCTTCTGTGGTCAGCGCAGCAGCTTTAGCTGATTATAATTGAAGCTTTGTGCTACAACAGCTGTGTTGCGCCGTGTCTGTGTCTGGTGTATTTCAGCCTGAATGTTGTGGGAATTCAGACTGAAAACAATGTAATGGTTAAGCTACAGTTTCAGACAATGAAATATGTCCAGACGTCCTGCTGGTGTAGCAGATTTGTGCTTATCAATCACCAATGTACTGCACACTCTGGTACTGACACACAGAAGTTGTGGTAGTTGTTTTGTTTCATTGTTGCGTACAACACATAAATCTACCAAGAATATGTGCTTGCTGAAAAACGAGGCGAAAGTGGAGCCTGGTTACATGTTTTCATGGATGACCCCATATTACTTTGCTGAAGCCCCCCCCCCCACTTGAGAACCCCTGCTGCGTTGATGTAGGACCCCCTTTCTAATGACAAAAACAGCCTTATCTTCCAGAGGCGTAGAGCAGGGTTGCAGGCTGATGGGCTATTCTGAGGGAAGACATGTAGAGACATCAAGCTATCTCAGCAGGTATAATTACACCACTGTGGCAGGGTCACAGCACGAGCTGATTGCCTTTAGTCAGAGGACAGGCCGCACAGAAGTCTGCATCTACCTCAGCCCTCCTGCTCATCACCAACACTTAAAATCTATTGTTTGCAGGGGGAGGCCACCTGACAGACGCACAAACACGTGACGTAAACCCAAGAGTGACAGGTTAAATGAAGAGTTGTTCTTTGCTGCCACACTTTGACAGAGTTACAACTCATTTGAAGGGAAATGAAAATTACTGTGGGTCTGCCTGAAGTTGCTTGTTGTTGTAGTAGTTGGAGGAGTCATTTTATGTTGTAGTGTTTGTTACATTGGAAACGAAAGCCCCTTTTCATTCAGCTGTTTTTAACTAGTTACAAAAAACGCATTCACCCAACATTTGCTGTCACTGATCCACAGATTGTACTGGAGCTGTTGACATGTCGATTGAGAGACTCGGATGGTCAGTGCCTCAATCCCTTGTTGACTATGTCAAATAGAAGAAGAAGACAAATGAAAGGTTAGATTTAGATACTGGAAAAGGGGGAAACAATCCCTAAAACCTGGTGTACATTTTCAATAATATTATTTTTGGGATTATTTTTTTTATCCTGTTTTTCCTCTGAATGAATTATACAGTAATGATTTTATGACTAAAAGATTTTAGAAAAGTAATCAAAGAATAATGAAATTTAATTAGTTACATTGTTAAACAAAGTCATGGAAAATAGGTCACATTTCTATTACATTTTAAACATGTTAAACAATTTAACTTTACCACCCTGATTGTTTTGTTTTACCCCACATGTTCGAATGTCTCTAATAGGGTTGTTCGGATGGATTGTTTGGATTTAGCATCCAGTTAGGATGGTTATGATGAGGGTATGGGGGGGTTAGTGTGTGTGTGTGTGTGTGTGTGTGTGTGTGTGTGTGTGTGTGTGTGTGTGTGTGTGTTCACACTGATGGTAATAAAAGCAGCACATTTCTTTTGAATTCACAAATTTTAATTCACTTCAACACTGAATGAACTGGATTTTACCCTGATTCTTGTCGTACAGAAGAGCACAATGTTATCATACAGAGATACAGATCGGAGTTGATGTCATAATTAAAAGGGCAGGTCATCTGGTTGAGTGTAGCAGCCGATCAGGATGGTCAACCAGTGGAGACACTCAGTTATTGTTTTCAACATATACTGTATTTGCACATGACTGCACCAGACACTGAACATAAAACAAGTCTTTTTAAATAGTCTTGTGATTGTGTTTGCCTGGCATAATGCAATGGACTGATTTCACTGAAGACACACACACACACGCGCACACACCCACGCGCGCGCACACACACACACACACACACACACAACAGAAAAGTCTAGCACTCCAAACTGGCTCAATCACTTTAAGTCAGGAAAATAAAAAATAGACACACATTAATAACAATTTATCCCCTTTGGGGTATTTACAAACATTAAAGTGAAGAAAAGAGTCAAACCTGCCATATTTCTGTCATGGCTCAAAAAAGTAGATTGTCATCAACTGCAGCAAAAAAGCAGAATGTCGCTCGTTTATTCTACTTCGCTTTTCACCAAGTCTTATTTACTACTTTTTGGAAACTGAATTATAAAAATAAACCATGGCAGGACTTATTTTTACCCATTAGCACTCAGTAACTGCTTCTTTTCATTTTCATTTTTGTCCTCTACTCTTTTAGGGCAGAGCGCTCCGAATGTCTCTGACATTGTTGAAAACCAATATTTAAAACCATGGAAATAAAAACTAAAAATAGCAATTTCTCAATTCTAACCATAATAACGACAATAATAACAATGATGATATAATCATGGATAAAGATAGCAATAAATAGGGTTGGTGAAGTTTTAAGTGCGGGTAGGTGTGGTGAAATACAAGACCGTGGGCACCAGTAAGAGAGAGGAAAAAGGGGAAGAGAGTGAGATGGAGAGGAAGCTTGGGAAAGATGGACGACCGCACATAAAGTGACTGATTGCTTGTTTGCTGAATCTAAACTCTGTCCGATCCTTTTCTTGATATTTTTCTCACAATACCGAGGGTTCAGATTGACTGTCACTCCACTTACATGCCACTTCCTCTTATTGATAGGTCCATTGTCCCCTAAAAAAGTTGCTCCTGCTGCATTTTATTCTCACAGTTTTGTGAGAGGAGATTACATCACACCCATAAAATTTCAGTGTCTCTCTGAACAGTAAGTGCTAGGTAAGACTGGAAGTGTTTCTGGAGTCCACTGATATTATTTCTCACCTACAATGACATGAAACGGAGTGGAAAAAAACAACTGCCGGCCATCTGAGTTCTCTGTCAGAGAATAGCATTGGCAACATCAGTATGAGTCCTGAGGATCTGTCGGACTGCAGGGGTGTGAGACGGCCCCAGGATCCAGTCCATTCATGTCAGTCCGTATGGTGACACAGCGTGTCAGGGGGCTGGACTGTGTGACTGTGCTCAGACTTGCGATAGAGAGGAGGACAACTGTTTTCGGCCAAAGCTGATGAAATGCACCCAGAATGTTTTTAAATGGAAACCGTCTGATTAGGAGAGAGCTCTGCGATAATTTGGGGGCTGATGTTCAGTATTTTGTGGGTTGAAGGCGTGAGCAGCTTCTGCCTACTAAACTTGGTTTGGGACTGAGTTGAGACTGTCACAAAGAGAGTTAACTGATGTACAGTATTTCAGGCCAGTGGTTTCTTGATGATTCTGTGCAGCCACTGACTTTATCCCCCCCCAACACTTTCGACAGAGCCACACTCTTGTCCGTCACTGAATCGCATCCTCTTCCTCCCTCTTTTTCTCTGTCCTCTCTGTTTGACAGTCTCTACCTCTGGTAGTCAGCCTGCTCTCTTGGGCTAGATGAGGAGCTTCCAGGAGCCCGGCCATGGCTCTTGTCCTTGCCATCCTCCTGAGCCGAGTTGTTACCTGAGGTCAACTGGCCAGAGTTGGAGACGGAGGAGGCTGAGCTCTGGCTCATCCCTCCTGTGCTCCCACCATTCCCCTCTGACGGGTAGATTTCCTCTGCTCCATCCTCACTGGACTCTGGGTCCTCTGAACCCGAAAGTAACTCCTCTTCCCGATATTCACTGACATCCACACCTCCGCTGACGGCAGCCCCCTCGCCTACCTCCTTGAGGCGCCCGTGGTGCTTAACGTGGTAGCGCTGGTTCTGGAAGAACTTGATGATGGTGTGCTTGGGCAGGTCAAGCTGTGCCGACAAAGTGTGAATGGCCTCTTGGTCTGGGTACAAGCCAACATCTTGGATGAAGCTCTGCAGGATGCCCAAGGCTTCCAGGGAAATCTGAAAGGCAAACATGGATAGAAAATGTTTGGTAGCGCCACACGTCAAATGGAGACCGATCACATCGTAGATCTTGTCTTAAACTTTACCTTTGTGCGCAATCGTGGCTTCTTGTTGCTCCCGGCATTGCTAACCGTGCTGGGTGGACCCACAACCCCAGATCCTGCACTCTGTGCCCCCTCTTCATTACCAGGGGCAGATAGCGCTTCGTCTCGCATCGGAGAAAGGCGGTGTTCCTTCATCTGGGATGTGGGAGGTCTGTGGAGCGCCTGGCGAGACAGACAAAAGAGCTGATTAATGGGGCACAGTGACCCCTGATCCATTGTTCTAAAGTGAACAAATGAGACAGGCCATCTTTATTATCCAACAAACAACAACACGTGCCCATGAAAGTCATCGACAGTCAACGACAGCGTATGATGCAACACCCTGTTACATCTTCTCTCCTCCTGCACACAGTAGCCAGGGTGAACCCAGGGTGAGAAGGAGTGTTTCACACATCACCTCACAGTGTTACGCTCTATTAACCAGCTCCCAGGCTGGCGCTCAAACCGACAGGTGTCCAGTGTACCTTTGACCTAATGTGTGTAAGATTAGCTCTAGTCAAACGCCAACCAGTTGTCTGCTGGGAAGCTAATCCATCACTGAATCATCATTTTTGACCACTGAGAGATGAGATCCATGACAACTGTGGCTGGACATTGAACGTTGAACATAAACAGGAGAAAGGAATTATTTGTACTCCACTCAAATCAAAAATACATTGACATACAAGATATTGGAGGGGATCTAATCTTGTGATATCAAATGTTTCAGGTAAAGTAATAAAAGCGACATAGGTAGTTCTCTTGTCTTTGTCTGTAAACACTCCATTGAGCGACATTTTATCATGTTTTTTTATCATGAGACTATAAATGTCTATTCTGAGCTGGTGGGAAAAGGAAGAATGAAAAATGCTTTGAATCAACTCTTGAAGAGCTCAGCTGTGTTGTCACCACACAAAATAACTTTTTTTTTTTTTCTCGTACAGATGGAAACTGGAAACTAAAACCTGACTCAAGCTGGCCATCATCAAGACCACGACGTATGCACTGTGTACTTAACCCCTCCCGCAATACACATAGTTTCAGCTTTGGCAGAGAGGAGGATTGGCATGCAGTGCAGCTCCACGGGCAGGAGTTTCAAGCTGTTGAGCAGATGAACTTTTGAACTGGATTTTTTTATCAGCTGAGATTGTTCAGGTTATGACACTTGGGTGCAGGAATTTTATTGTTTAACTGCAATTGATTTTTAGCATGTGTCTCAAACCGTTGAGGACGTTCTAATATGTCAAATACATTGGTCGGTCCCAGCCCTTGATGCCTGAGACTGATGCACGTAACATTTTGCATCTGTCTGAGTCACAGCAGGTTGTTAGATATGTCCTATATGAAGTCGTTTCAGATCATTTCGCAAGCAAGAATCACAGAACTGTCTCCTGCTGCAAAAGCTGGCATTGAATTCTTACAGGTTATTGTTATTAATTGAAGTCAAAAACTTGTGAGTCACTAGAGGGTACCAAGGGAGTGATTTTTAGTTCATGGCAAATCCGTGGTTTGATTTGCCACTTTGGTTCAGAATGAAATTCTTGGCAACTAGTGGGCTGATGAAGGGACTTTTCCTCTAGTCTAGCGCGGCAACATTCTTTCTCTGACAGAACAGCGAGTGAGATTAGAGGGTGTGAAAAAAGTAGCAGGAGAAAGTGATGATGAGCAGAGGCATGTGTTACTGCTATGGGTGGAGCTCCCACTGACTGACAGGCTCACTGTCTGAGAGAGAGTCTCAGGCGCTGAGACGGTTATTCGACTGAAGTGATGAGAGATGAAGTGTTGCAAGGGAAAGCGAGGACTTTGGTTGTTTGTCAGGAGGTAGCGGCTGTTGTGAGAGTGCTGTGGTTGTGTCCCGCCCGCTCGCTTTAACAGCAGGGAGGGGCCTCCCCACTGGAATGCCAAACTATAAATCTGTGGTGCATTAAAATTAAAGGACCTACATAAAGATAATAGTCATTCACTTTTCTCTCCCTCTCTTCAATAACAACAGGGTATTACTTAAATAATACGAAGGGCAGGCCAGACCATGAAATTGCTCCGATTTCATTTACAGGGGCTTTATTTTCAGTCTGGAATGGTCAATTTACAGGAATTTAGTAGGTTTTTAGGGTTTCCTTTTTTATTTTCCTCTCTCCCTCTCCCCCTTTCTTTCACACAAAGTGACATTTTTAGATATTGAGAAATTCCCGTAAGAATGCTGGAAAACCAGCCACAGAAAAAAATATCTATCCCTTCTCTAATGAGGACCACACAGCCGCAAACATATTGACACACTTAATAGTTAAATCGAGGGTGAACCATGTGGGGAATTGTGAAATCCACCTCAGACTACCCTCCCTCCCACTCAGACCATCTTTTGTGCACTTATTGAAGCTGACAGTAAGGACTTCTCCACCGCACACACAGGGCCTGCTCTGCCTTTCCTACGCTACTGATGATGTTGGAGAGTCGAGCCAAACTGTCATCTCTCTGCCTCTCTTCTTTCAGCTGGCCATCCACTTTCTCCTGTTCTCCCACTCGTTGTCCATTTTTATCGTCTCTGTGTCTTTTCCTGCTGTTCTCTGTGACCTTCATGCTCTTTCCTCCGCCTCCCTCTCTCCTCACGTTTAATGCATTGGGACACTAATGAAGTGGGCCTCCGTCAGGCCAAGCCAACACAACTCCACATCCAAATCAGCCTCAAACTCATGGATGCCAGGAGCCCTACCCCCTCCTTCAGCTCCACCACGCTCTCTTCTTTTCCTCAGTCTTCCATCATCCTCTCAGTGATATTTTACCTCCCTGCTTTTTTACACCAACAGCTCTATCCATTCCAAAATATGAAAAGGACCAATTAATGCATATTAATTAGGATAAGAGATGGGTATAAAAACAATAGCAACAAAAGCAGGTACAATTGATCCAGACACAGGTTATGTTACATTAAAAACAGCTCCTGTGGGGTTAAAACAAACACCATGTTTTCTGAGTGTCACATAATTACAGGAAGGACTTTATGCTGGAGTTAATGGACTCAGCTGCATCTCAACAGGGCACTCGCGTGTCAGTAACAAACACAAAGACCAGTGAAAAAGGCTATTTGACAGCGTGGAATGAGGTAGAGGAGGTTGGATTGTTGGCATTGTACATTTCTGGAAACTGATGTATGATGTATGACCACCTCAATGAGGTGGTGTGACACAACATTTTACTGACGGACAGTGGAAAATTGTAATTGTAACATGACAAAGCTTTGTTCGCTAAAGGATAATATTATGGTTTGGGTTTAAGATTTGATACGGGACTTGACAAATTGGGGTTGTCGACCCTCCACCATGTCCTAACCAACTGTCTCACTATATATGAACATTACATCTCTGCAATTGTCAGAAATGTAGACATGAAATGCATTCATTGTTAAGAAGTGTTCATATTGCATGTGGTTTGTGGGAACAAGCAGTGCCAGTCCCTGGGGCCTGTACGAGAAAGTAGGTTTAGTGGAGATTATTGACCCTGAAATGAGGGAAAAAAAAAAAAAAGTTCCTGATTTTGGATTTACTCATTACACTATATTCAAACATATGAAACATGAAAGATGTGAAAGATGATTGGTTTGTTTTCTGTCAGTTTATGTGAAAACAGCATTTAACTGCAGGCCGCACAACAACCTTTGGTGGGTTTGCACATGAAATCAATTGGGAAATCATGTCACCAATACCATTAAAGGTGGGACACAGTGAACCTCTGTTACTCATACGGAGTAAACATCGCTGGGACGTGGTTACGCAATATATCCAGACATATATGATATTTTCAAAGTAGCTTATTTCCCTCGGAGGAGGTCTGAGTGCACTTTTACTTGCACTTAAACTTTTTTTTTCATAAAAAATAAACACAGCACAAGTCAAATTAGTATTTGCACTGACAGCCCGATTGCCTCATATCCCTCCTATTTATGTCATTCAATTTATTTGGCTCTTTTTTTACCTCCATCCCGCCCTCCCTTCACTCCTTCCAGTTCTGACCGTTGCTCGTTTGAGGGACTGAAAGTCACCGTACTGGCCAGCTCTCCCTAAACCACAAGCACGGCGGCCAGAGTTGCTCCTCTCATGCTGTTCCTGAAAAAACGGATTTTTTCCCCGTTCTCTCCATCTCACCCTTCATAGCTCCTGTTACTCTCTCGCTCTCATCCTCTTTCTTGCCTGGCAACATTTTAAGTGCACTGCAGTAAAATGAAAAAGTTTCTTTTGAATGTAAATCAAGGCAATTTACGGTGCGGAACTATGAAAGAATTATACAACATGAAAAATTAATATTCTCCTTAATGAGCTCTGGTCCTCCAGGCGCCTCTCCTTCCCTGGTTGGTGGGTGTGTTTTTGGTGGGTGGGACAGAAGTGGGTGGGGGCAGTGTGTGTGCATCCGAGACACCATTAACACTGAGATAAATTTGTAATGAACCAAAAATCCCTTTTCTGTTAGTTTTGTGCATGACTTCACCTTTCCTGTTAATCAGTGTGTGTTTTCTCTTGCTCACTGCGCTCTGTCTCTCGCTATTTCTCTCATCCCTGTGTCTTATATTTGTGCTTGTATTTCATGGCGATCCAGACTAAAGGAGCAGATGAGTCACTATGGTTTTCAATTTTTTTCTTTAAAAATTATGTTTCTTTGATGAAAACTATACACGTAATGTTATTGAAAGAAGCTGGGAAAGCAGCCGAGTGTGTGTGTGTGTGTGTGTGTGGTCAAATATGCATGCACACTTGTGCTGAATTGTATTTCGTTCATTCTAACTGTGGGTGGTATTCATTCCATTAATGTGCAATTAAACAATTAACTTGATTGTGGTTCACCAAAATGTCCAAAGCCCTCCAAGCAAGAGTCCTCTGGAATGCACTGATGATTGGAGAGAATGAAGGAGCATGATGGTACTGCCCCATAAAGTGAATAAATGTGCACTGCATATGGGAAATAATAAGAATAAGGGTAATATTGTAATCACAACTTATTAAAACATTGTGATTAAATCAAAACTATTCAACATGGTTTAAATCGGTTGGGAAATTTGTTACTGTACTCTGTTACTGTAGGTCCATTTCACCATGGACGAACAAAAGGTGCTCTAATTTGATTTGCATATTCATAATGTACACAATTATGTGAGTCTGAATTAAGTCAAAAAAATGAATCAGAAAGTTAAACTATCAGACTCAATCATCAGCATTGGTGGCGGTGGCTGTTTGTCTCAATTCTCTGTGTTTCTATGTGCATTCAAGAAAACCCACAGGCAGCAAAGACCCCCCCCACTGGGTCGAAAAACAGCAACTGAGAAGAGACGTGGCCTTCAGTCAGACAGAGCTGGGAAGGACGACGGTTGAAGCACACAGACGAAGCAGAAAGAGGAGGTTTCACTAAAGGACACATGCCAACAGAGTGCATGTTGGGAAACTAGCTGAGCCAAGCAAATGCTCAGAGGGAAGAATGGGGTTGTCAGTCTGCTGGAAAATAGTATAAATGTCTCTTCTCTCACATCCACTCAGGTCTACGACTGGCTCTTCATGGATTGGTTTTCCACTCCCTCAGTGCCCCTTTTTTGATAGACGCAACTAACACAGAGGCTTCATCATCACCAGCATCGACTGATAAGACGTCTTCAACTCATGACGAGAAAACACCCTGGTATTTGATGTTAGTGGAGCATCTTTGGACTCACGATGCTCCACTAAGGAGACACAGAGACGAAGAAGAGCACAGTTGTTACTTCTTGTTCTAGTCCACCACTCCTGGGGTCTCAGGCACTGCGAGTGGCCACACACACACACAAGTATAAACACCCACAGACTTACTGCAGGAATCAATTTAGCAAAAACAATAAAGAAATTATTTATAAGGGCAGACTCTGCCAAATTAGCTGTGGGACGCACTTAACTGCAAAAGCCATATGAATAAGAGCTGTGGAGCGAGTACCAGGACCGTGTCAGTCATGAAGAAATGTGACGTCTGCTGGGGTTACTGACACACACACACACACACACACACCTGCAGACTTAATAGACACAAGGACATGCAGTCAGAGATCTCCCAAAGCCCCCCAACATGCAGAAAAATATCTCACGCTAGTTTACATCCAGAGCCATCCATACACATACGTCGCTGGCCTGCGTGGATTTACTGTACAGCCTCAGAGGGCAGTGACACGTTCATTTTTCATGCATTCTGCGGCCGGTTGGTGTACGTTTAGAGACCCTCCCATTGTCCAAAAACAAAAGAGTGCTATCATTATTATCAGTGTGAGGTTTTGTGAATGTGTGGCAGATGGGACACATGTGTGGTCTGTGGTGGCAGGCTAGCTGGAGCCTGAGGTTGGAGGGAGTTCATCTGGCATGGAGGGGGGGAAGGGGGCTGGGGGTCTAAAGAAAGACAACAGGAACACATACATAAAGGACACGCACATGCAATTCACCTCACATTAATAAATCACCAGTGTTTGAGCACCGTTTCAGTGCTCTGTGTCCAGGATGTGGGTGGAGGGGCCACATCAGGGGTGTGATGAGGGTAAACTTTATTTTTAGCTGTTGCTGAGAGTGTGAGAGGAGCAGAGGAATGTGTTAATGGTGCCACCGCAGCCGGCTTCCTGTCTTCCCATCAGCCTTTGATACGGGGCTGTCAGTGGGGAACAGGAACAGTCGAGTGGAGGTGGAGACTCAGAACGACTCAAAGGTTTCGTGTCAAGATGCTAAGTTGTCTGTTTTTGATTTATGGCCATATGGTAAGAAGTGGTATATAACAGCGTGGATGGGGGCAGGGCGTGTCTTTCAGTTGGAGAACGTCGTGTTTATAGAGCCAGACCACCACTGACCAAGTTAAAGGAATTTATTTCTGCTATTTGATTCAAATGATGCAGTGTCACCCATAAAATCCACTGTGCCCAACAAAAGCTGTTTGCAAGGCAACAGAAGAGGAAAAAGTATGTTTGTGTTCCTGCTGTGGAGGTAATCTACTGGCTGATTTCTACCAAACCCGCTGGAGGTGGTGGAGCAGGGACCAGAGAAGAACCCGTTCATCTTCGGGCACATTTGTTTCATATGGCAATTTTTTTAAACATGAGCACTGGAGCAGATCGGCTCACGCTGAGTGCCCCTCTGTCAACAGCATAATTCAAAAACTATCCACACGTCAGTGGAACTCAGTGGTGACTCTTTGTAAAAGCTGTCTAAACACCTCCAGTGGTTCTAAACACTTTGAAATCTACCAACTATAACAACAACAACCGTCACAGAGACATGTCTGTAGTCCTCTTTAATTTTAGCAAAACAGATCTGTGCAGTGATTGTTGCATCCAGTCCGTTAATTGGACAGATGGCTGAGTGTCTTGGCAGAGGTTTATTTCTAGTGTCTACCACTTTAAATCAAAAGTTGGTATGGTATATGATATGGTTTATTACGCATCACAGAGAAGAGAACAGACAGTCAGAGGGTTGCATGGATATCAGACTGTTGTGAGAAGAGTGCAAGACGTCAGCTGTTTCCTGCATCAATTTCCCCTCGCCTGCGTCTCCCTCTTCAAAAACTAATGGGGCATTTCCTCCAATGCAACGCCACCCACTGTTTACTCTTCATTCCACTGGGGGAAAAATAATGTGCAAATAATAATGGTGGTAATAAAGACAAATGTGGTCTCAAAAGGTGGAGTAGCTTTGTCCCACCACAACTTACATAATGTGGACTTGAATGCTCCCAGTATGTGCAGTAATGACACAGTACAGTACATTATAGAGATGATTCATTGACCTGGTTGAACATGTGTGTGAATCACTGATTAGAACAATAACATGCAATAGAAATGTGTTTCCATCAGAAGGAAAAATCATAAGTTTATTACAGTTGCATCTCCAGTGGATTATTCTGTCAGGGTACATCACATCTATGCTTTCTTCTATCTGTTTTTTACCTGTGTGTCCTGTGGCAGGTGGAGGACAGTGTGGAGCCGCTCTGTGTGATGGTGTCTGGATTCCTCCTCGTACGCCAGATCTCTGTCAGCCTGCGGCAGACTCAGAAACCTCCGGATGGTGCAGAGATTCTCCCACAGAGTGCGGTTCTCTGGGCTGGGGTTTTCCTTCCACCGAAGCAGCTCACAGAGCCAACCCTGCAGAGACAACAAGACACATGGAGAGAGACGCTGAAAAGATTTCCAATAAAGTTCAAAGGTAAGGTCAGCTCTTTTTGGTTCACATTTTTATCCCTTTTCTAGTCAGGTATCAATAAAACTAAGACGTTTTATATTCTGTGGTGTTTTCAGACTGCATTTCTACCTGTACAAAAAGTGTGAAGTTAACCGTACTGTCAAATAGGTGACACACGAGATGAGCAAATGTTGAGCAGCATGACAAACATTTCTCAAATAAATTGCACCAAACTGATTTAGGGCTGTTACCCTGGTAACCTGAGGCCAAAGACTTGCATGAGTGACATGTGTCCCAGACTGTGAACATAAGGTGGGAGGTGTTGAACAGTTTAATGTAAATGGAACTGGTCAGGTCTATTTCATGGCGTCACATTTCCTCCTAACCATTTCTACACCATCTGAGCTCTTCTCCGCATTGCATTAATGTCAGTATATAGAACTTTTGTTAGTCCACAACTTATACCAGTATGTTATTACTTTTTCTAAATCAAATCTGCTCTATTTTTTCGTTAGAAACGGACATCCTGCATCTGGTGCAGGAGTAGGATAAGCTGCATGGACCACTGGTCAGTTTAGAACTGAAGAAGCCTCTAGTGTCAGCAGCATTATGTCCTTAAACAAACCAACGAGTCTGAACGCAGCAAGCTGCCAACGATGATTAAACACATACAACACGACAATTTCATTTGAGAGAATGACCAACTACAAATTGACTGTACGAATCAACAATTGTGTGAAGAACCATGGAGAAGAGGAGGCGCCTGTACCGGAAAAAAACATGGAGAGGAAGAAGCTTGAACTACAGAGCGCTGCAGAGCAGAACTACATTCACAGAAGTTCCTAAAGTTACCGGTACTTGTGATTGTGCAGGGTGTGTTGGGTGAGTGTACTGTATAAAAGGGGGATGGGGGACGGAGGGCTGGGAAGATTGAATTATATCTGCTAGACTGCTTCTGTTTGTGACACCAGCTGTTGTGTTCAACCAGCCACCTCAGGCAGCATGCAACGCTAATAGCCTGATCATCTCGCTCTTCCTCTCTCTGCGTTCTTGTGGCCAGCTGCAGCAGATGGGTGCACTGAGCTGTGACCCTCTACCACCCCCAGATCCACCAACCTGGGGGACCTCGCTAAACACACGCACACACACACACACACACACAACACAATTGCATGCATACATCTTATACAAAATGCAAACAGCCCCACATATTGTCTTTCTCACACTTCTACCAGCGTGACTCAAAGCATAATGTGACCCTGAAAAATAACCCATTAGCTGGATAAATGTATTCTTTAAATGTGCAAATGTACTTTTTCCACAGTATCATCAGGAATCATACATGCACGTCTCTTCTGGCCCACTTTGCACTCAGCCATATTGCACGGTTTTGCTGTTAACTGTTTTTCTCATTCATATCTCTGTTAAAACTAGTGCTGTAGATTTGATTGAGGGATTATTGGTGTATTTGATGGTATATGCTCCTGAGCACAGGTTTATCAAAATGTATTTACTGCACCAATGCGCAGGCAGAGGTCAAAAGATTTTTGGCTAAGAAATGTCCTTCACACTGACTGGGCCCTGCCTATGGCGCTGTATTCTCTTTATACATCCATGGTTTTTAGCCCCTTAAATCCCCTCAGTCAGTACCATCCATTCTGAAATGTTTGAAATGTTTGGATTTTTCAAGCATTTGCTTCATCTTCATCGGTTCCATCATTGCCAGTCACTACAGAGGCTACCCTGTTAGTCCTCTAAGATTAATTAGATCGTGGGATGTGTGATGATGATCACCATTTTATGAAGCTGTAAACAGAGATGCAACAGTCCCTAACCCAGAGGGGCCAACATTTAAACTGCATCAAATCATGAATCTAAGTGCTTAACATATAGAACTGACTCCACACTTTATGGTATTAAAAGCACTACTTTATTATCTGTGGTATATTCATTGTATTGCTACAACCATGCTAAAATACCCTGTGACACTTGGCATGTTGTGACTTCTGTTTTCCCTCCTGACTTCCTCACCTGACTCTTGTTGGCAGCCACCTTTGCAAACAGAGCTTGGGACACCTTAGCTCTCTTCATCTCCTGTTGAATTTCTTCATAGATGCCTGACGTAATGTTGACCAGTGATTCCAGCTTCAGAGGGAGGTCAGGGATGGGGCCAGACGGCTTTGGCTATGACATATGATATAAAACAGACTACACTTAGAATGCATTGTAAAAGACATGTATTCATGAAACTAAATGTGTGTACACATGAATAAAGAATATGGGTTGATTGTGTCAGTAGACATGCAGTGTTCATCAGCTGCACATCTGCAGCACACGTCTCCATGACATTTGTTTACAGATCGAACTCATTAGGCCCTTTGTCTTTCTGTCTTTCCTCCTTGTTTCTGTTGGAATGAACATGTATTGCGTCTCAGAGCACTTGTGTACACAGCGTTTGAAGTCGTCCACAAGACATGCAGAGACCAGCCAGCTTACATTCCCGCAGTGTAAACGATGCTGAGATAATTTTACAGACATAATAAGAATAGCACACAAATCCACCCAGAGCCATGAACATCTGAGCAAAGGTCTTATCGCTGATGGTGAATTGTCATGCGCAGACTAAGGAGACATTTTCAAATACTGTGTAATGTTCTTTATGTTTACAATGAGTTTTTTGAAGTTGTTCTCCATTATGAATGGAATTTGTTTAAGATAAAAAAACAACATATCCTTTATGCACAAAAGTACATGATGAGCGTCATGAGGGCAGGTTAAAGGTGGGAGATAACTCACCGAGTTCGAAATCTTAGTCTTGTTCTTCCAAATGGAGGCCCAGGTATCAGGGGTTATCTGATCATCCAAGCTCCTCTCCCACACTTTCTACGCACACAGAAACGGGACACACCATGTAAGCATGAATGTGTGACTACATACGTTGCTGTCCCACTTTGTTCTTTCTTGCTGCGCTGCTGTCACACTGCAGCTCCGACTAAAGCTCCAGTTATAGAAACATCTGATGATTCAGACTCGTCAGATACCGTCACATGACCGATCAGGATGAGACATTCTCATGAATATGATATACTATATGATATATGTGCTTTGTCCCTATTGCTACATTTGCATCATTGTGTCTGAATCTGACTAAACCGCGTCCATAATATTAAATTACAAATTAATGGTTGTGATGTTTCATGTTCTGCTGAAAAGTTCTGGTGTTTCTTCATTGTTATACAGAAGTTGTTGATTCATGTCACATCACCAAAGTCATCGGATATCGATTCCAGTGTGTTAACAAAGTATCACTACTGTATCTGATGGGCTTTGAGCTAGAGCGATGTTGATTGGTTCCTGGTACCTGTGAGAGGCGTGGAGCACCAGCGTTGGAGGAGTTGGAGGCAGGAAGTCCAACTGACGGGTTCATTGTGCGCTCTCTCTCCTCCTGGTAGATTCGGTCTCGCTCGTTTTCAGGCAGATTAAGAAAATTCTGCATTGCTTTCAGATTAACCAGCAGGGACTGTGAGGCTGTGCGAGGGTCCTCCTCCTTCCTCAGGATCTCTGACAGTAGGCCCTGAGTGACACAAACACATTAGAACTAATCACAGATACAGTTTTACTCCTTTACAATGTCACACATTTAAATGGACTAACAACCAACACCTGCACAACAGCCTTATCCCATATCACAGCACCTTTATTCCTGCTAAATCAACGTGCAAACAACTTCTCTGTACACTATGGCTTTAGAAAAACTGCAGTTTTGTCCATGAAAACTCAGACACCATATATGAACGTACAACACGTCTGTATTCTCATAAAAATGCAGGCACACAAAACTTGCTAAAACACACCTGGCTCTGGTATATCTAAGAACTACCTTTAATTACAACGATCTAATGGGGCGTGCAGTAACCGGTTTAGCGCGAACTGAATGCATCAGGTGCAAGCGCTGCTGTGCTAGTGGAAAGAAGACCCAATGACCCAGCATGCTACTCTGCCATGCTTCCACTAATGCTACAGAAAATACCACAGGACCTGTGACCACAAACTGAGTCTGTGCGAAAAATTCTATTAAATACAGAAATGATCTCTTTTCACCTGACATGTTGCTATAACTGGATCAGTCAGATAATAAATGTATATACACACACAGACACACACACATATGTGTGTGCCCCTACAGAACTTTTGACTGTTTCCCTAAAATGCTTCCCTATGTTTCTAACCAAACTCTTGTTCGGTTTTTGACTATACCAGTATGCACAGTCTTTGTAAGTAAAGTCATGATTACATCACATCTCACTGCCCCCTATCACTGTTATCCCAGTGTCTCCTAACACGGTTTTCCTACCTGTGTGCGGTTGAAAGCCACGCGGGCGAACACGGCCTGGGAGACACTAGCTCTCTTCAGCTCATCTCTGACCTGCTGGTAGATCTCAGCGGAGACCTCGGCAGCCGAGGGGTTGCTCCCAGGATGGTCACTGCCAGCTTTGGAAGAACCGCGAGGGATGGGTGGGTGGTTGAGGAACTGCTGATTGAGGGCTTGAGGGTGCTGGTGGGCCAGCAGGCGGCTAACGGCTAGCTGTTGGTTGATGAGGTGGGCCATGGCGAGCTGCTGGCGTACCAGCTGTGGGGTGAGTTGGGGAGAGAGCAGCCCACCTGGCCCCAGCAGGGGTTGAAGGGTACCAGGCGGTGGTGGAGGGGGTGGAGGAGGCACCTGGCCTGTACGGAGCGGGGGACTGTGGTGGAGGGGGCCATGAGGCGAGGGCTGCTGCTGGGGTGGAGGAGGCTGCTGAGGTAACTGGGGAGGCACCTGTGGTTCTCCAGAACCTGCCTTCAGAAGGGGGCTGCCACCTCCCAGGTGACTGAGCTGTGCAAGGCTGGCTAGGTGAGGAGGAGGTCTCTGGCCCAGCACGCAGAAGTCGGCCATGTTGTCTCTCTCAACTGTTGGGGAGCACAAAGAGTCAGTGATGTAAGAGAAAAGCCCTCCCATCAGCAGAGGGTCCGAGAAATTCATTCCTTACTTTTAATGTCAGCAGCATCTCGTCCAGACCACATCTTCTCCAGATAATCAACTGCACACGCAAAAAAAGACGACACTCAGCATCTGTTTCACTTTAATATTTATATGCAAGCCTTTACTGATGCTGCTAGGGAACAGCTGGTCAAATGTAGAGCGTTCTGGGGAGTTGGGCCGCCGCCATCAGTATAACCTCACCTTTTATTTTCTTGTACTTCTTGTACCATCGACCAAACTCCTGGCATTTGGCAGTGGAGACATTGGCGTAGTACGAGCTATTCACAATGGAGGAAATCATACTCTGAGAGAGAATGGAGATGTGGGGGGGTCATTAATAAGCCACATAATATGAAATGTTTACAGTCACGCAACAACCACATGGCACGCACGCACACTACTGCTCACACACAGAAGACACACAATAGAAATAGACAAACAGTGATCATGACTGGAAGCCACCCATGGAAACCCAGACCCAGTACAGTGCAGAGGGAATCTTCAGCCACACACACATATGCTTGCAATTGATGCTATGATCAACACCCCCATCAGAGCTCCATTTAAACACACACACACACACACACACACATATACAGGCTACACATAAATCTCACACGGCAGTCATTATGAGTCATTATCTTCACCCAGAGTATGTGATGTTCGAGACAGACTGTTGCCAGTGGAAGAGGCCGCCAGTTGACAGTGTGAAAGCACATTTACGTAAGAAACACTAGGAAACAGCATTATTCAGCTGCTCTTCTTGATGTGGTGGAGTCATGTTGTTACCTGCGACAGTGGACACTCTTTAGCCAGAGTGCTCTGATTCATCTCCTTCAGCAGCTCCTTGAGAGCGTTCCTGACAGTCGCGTGGTTCCACTGCTCACACGGCAGGTCCTCCAGCTTTGACAAACTATGTTCAGACACAAAAGAACTCAGCATAGAGTTTTTGTTGTTTTCTAGTGGATGTGGAGAGCACTGATGTCAGACATATATGAATCATACACACAAAATTGATGTCAAAACCTGTTGTCATATACGTCATAACTACCAGGTTCCATGTTGGCAGATGCTACGTTTCAATGTGAAAAAAATGTGATGTCTTCAGTCACTTGGGCAAGTTCTCCTGAAGCTCATGCTAAAAGACACTGAGGCCATTGCAGGTGAGACCATCATCCCTTTTTGGATATTTTAGTGGTTAATCCTCTGTTCTCTGTTTATAACCTAGCTGAGCTAACTGGCTTCTTGCCGCAACTTCAAATGTGCCACATGGATGGGCCAGAAATGATCTCCCTACTACTCCCTTAACTCTCAATAAATAATAAATAATAATAAACTCAACAACTCCGCTCAAACAATAAATAAAATAAACTCAACACCATGCACCTTTTACACCTTCTGTCTTGACCTGAGGCTCAAACCATCACTGTTCCTGGCTGGGAAGAATCGAATGGTTTGTCCTGTATGTGCCCTTGATCACAAAGGGTGCCAAAGATTTGCCATGGTCATACATCCATAAACACATAAACAAAACTGGTTGGTATGTACCAAGACAATAACAATAATAAGCCCCTCATCTGGACTTTATCTTTCTTTATCTATCCATCAAAACCCTGCTTCAATTTTTGTCAGGAAGAAGGAGTTCCTGGCACACCGGCTGTCCCTGATGGAGACAGATAATAGATAAATCCCCACCAGGGTTGTTTACTGGAACTTCAGTGATGTTTTTTTATTTTATAGAAGTACAGTGAATCCACGAACTGCAAACAGCTGCAATGACATCAGTTGCCCAGTTTACTGAAGGAATAAAAACATGCACCCATAAAAAATGACGCTTTCCTTTTTTCCTGCTGGTGCAGGTCCAAAACTACAATACAGTATGTCACAATATGTCCTTCAGCCAGTGAGGAAAAACAACAGATTCTGACCTTTGCAGCTGGATCCGTAGCGTGACCATGTGGTAGACCTCCATCAGCATATCGGCCACTGTGGCTTCTGGAGCGTCAGTGAGATAGTGGATGGGGAGAGGGTTCCACCTTCCCACCTTGATGATACCTGAACACACAAGGAAGACGTAGTTTATTTGCTTCAGTCCATCTAATTCTGCGCTACTGATCTCCGTTGCTGTGAAATGTAACTCTTCATCACTTCTCTGAGCAGAATCTCTGTTGTTTCATGTCGTAGGAGGTAGAACATTGTGCTCTGGTGAGATGGTTGTCACCTTACATGAGTTAGCTGTTTGTTGGTTAGCTATTTCAATATTCATTTCATACTTCCCTTGAGCAGAAATTCGCTGACACTTTTGCGCCATGTGCAGTGGCTTCAGCTCATGGATGATATGGGTTCCAAATGACATCAGCACATTATGGCAGCATGCATTTCATATTTTGGCTTAATATCCAAACAGTGGAGTTTGCACTGTCCAGATGTTATATACAGTCAATACTGTGCTCAAAGCATGGAGATGTTGCACCGCAGAAACTGTCTTCTAAAACTGTGTCACTGTTGACCAGAAGAACTCTTGACCCTGCTGCAAGCAGCTTTCATGGCGATGATGACACAACTGCAGACATGTACGCATGCATCCAGAGAATGGACACAAGCTCATGGCTCCTTCTGAAATCACTCTGCTGCCTGGTGCTAATTTGAACTCAAACCAAGTGTTCTCTAAATCTAAGTACTTTTGTGGCTAAACTGAACCAGACCTCCATCATAGCATTGACACATAATGACACATATGTCTATGTCACACATGTTTTCAGCCTTGCAACAGAGGTGCAAACAAACGTGTTATCATTGGGTCATTTGGTGTCTTAGTGCACCGTTAACATCCCGATTTATATGCAGAAAAAAACATCTCAAAATGCTTTTTTATGGTTTATGGTGTTCCACAGTGTTATATTTAAATCTGGTGTATGATATGGACAAACACACACACACACACACACACACACACACACACACACAGGTTTTTCATCGGGCTGGCTGGAGCTGTGAAAACTAAACAAAGCTAATCTCATTACTATCCTCTAAATGAGATCCAGACGGGTCCTGAGAAATCTGTCTCTTGTCCCGTCTCTCTTTCTGTTCCACTTGTGCCCCACTCCCACCCCTCCCTTCTTCTCTCTTCTCCGACCCTCTGATCTTTCCATCCCTTGTTCCTTTCTTTCTCTGTTTATAGCTGAATTATATCTTTGATTCTGTTCTTCATTATTTGGTCCGACTGAGAGAACATCCTTTAATGTGATGAACAAGAGGCACTGAACCCCTCAGGGTGGGAAAAGGAGAGAGGAACATGTGACCACCAAGGAAAAAGCCTGGACTATGGACTATGTTCAAATGTGTCACCTTAATGATAGATATTAGTGTCCTTTCAGGGAGAAACCAATGTCTAAACTCTATCTATATTATGTGGGGTGGAAATTCATACATAATTAATTGTTACATCTTTTACCATTTTTACAGCTCAAATGTAAATCCTCACATATAAAAACACTAATATCACATCTGAGTTGCACATGCTTTTCTATCCCTGTGGTTGTGGTTTTCATGTGTGAAATATTTCCCGGCACACATGAAAACCAGAATTTCACATGTGAAAGAGTTTTGCTTGTGTGCCCTTTTTTTGTCATAAAAAGTCATAAAATTCACTTTAAAATGATGGAAGAACATGATTTTATGATAGAGTCAAAAGTTCTGAGCCCATCTATGGCTGAGTCTGCCTTTTTAATTTGCATGTTTTTTTTTTCTCCTTCATAAAAAACTGTAGCTGCTGCTGGCCCTCAGCATCCACACATCTCAAAAATAAGCCCTAAAAGACACCGATGCCAAGCTGTGTGGAAGCAAACGCGTGAATAAGCAGACAAACACCAACTCACAAAGGACACATGACAGCACACAGAGACGTGGACATGTACACAGACCTACTCGCATGCAAGCAAACGCTCACCCACGCACACACTCACACGCTCACAGTGTGATGGTAAACGCATTAATAATTGATCCATCATTTTTGGTCTGCTCTTCAATGGGCTCTGCTTCTTGTCCACATTTAAAAGTTGAAATCATTGTTCCCATTTCCACATTAAAATTCCACCTCCCAGAGACATGCTTTTATGTGGCCAGCTGGTGGCTTGGCCCACATCTGAGTGTGCCCATCCACACAAACGCACATCCATACACAAACAGACATTCATGCATCTCCTCTCATCAGCAACTCGTGCAGGCCTGCATGCATGGATGCCTGTTTGCACAGCGCATACATGTGCATTCCTGGTAAGACTTAATGCTCCCAGTGTTCTGCACTGAACTGAACTGAACATGACAAACTGGTTAAAATCATCATCATTTTTGACATTTTATCATTTCACTTGCTGATGTGTCATGGAAGCTTCAGTTTATCCATTCTGTTTAATAGTTTGTGATTCACTACAGGTTATTAATGAGTAAGAACACATGAAATGACTTTTACCCTTGATGTTACAAGAGAGCTCTCTGCTGAAACTTGAAACTTGTTTCCTCTCGCTTAATTTCATGTTTGATTTTAGAGGTGTGACTTCAAAGCCCTGGATGTTTTGAAGCTGACATTCATCCTTTTCCAGCTGCATGAAGCAGCCGGCTTTCCATTAACTCCAATATCAAGCCCATCACATTTGTATAAGACAAGGATTCACAACCCTGACAGTAATGTGTATTATGACTCCAAATGTGACCATATGCATATTGTGTGGAAACCTAACCCAACCATAGATTTGATACTTTTTAAAATATAACTCTAAAGTGGTTTTTAAAAGTGTTTGCAGCCTCCGTTTACAGTTTGCAAATGAGAAACTCATGGCCGCAAAAGAGGACTCCCTCTCCACCAGCAGCAAATCTGGTGTTTGTTAGACCTGTACGCCATCAACAACGTGCCTCTTTACTCATCGTTTATTGGTATTGGATGTTGATGTGAGGGGTCAACATAATGACGGTGAAGATTAGATTTGAAACTTGACACCAAAGGGTGCTATTTGATGAGCTCGAAGTCTCCCACAATTAATTGTTGTTTTTCTTGATGTCATTTACGTTTCTCTATTCCATTGTACACTTTTCTGGATAATATCTTTTTTGTATTTTACCTTGACATTCCTGTAATCTAACTTTATTTCAATTCTGTTTTCAGTTACTAGCTGCTGACCTTATTTCATTGCAGTGGATAATTGCATACATTGCATCATTTTGTGTATTGCAGTGACAATAACACTAATATTCAATTCGATTCTACGCAGCCTATTCTAGTTTGTTTAGACTATGATAAAAGCTACCCTGTAGCATTAGCCAGGTGAGATGTTTATTAATGTCCAGCACTGATTATTAAAGAGTATTAAATACTTTATCAATTATCTATTAAAACTAATAATGAATATTGCGAGGATGAGGGCTCAGACAGACAGACTACTGCTGCTGCTACCTGTGAACTGTCACTTTCAAACCCACTCAGGACAGTGGGGTGATCTTCTACTGATACTCTGGAGCCCCCCTGAGGAGGCCCATTTTCCTGGGTCTTAGTGGTTTTCAAATCTCAAGTCCTCGAATCTGTCTCTAGAACTGGAACTTCGACTCTCGGTGTCCAATAAACTCCAGCAATGACCCTTGATGGCCTCTCAGACGTGGCACTGCAACAATGCTCCCTCTCTCCCTCTCTCACTGACCACTGTTAACTGCTCACCGACTGAAGCCGTAAAGTACAGGTCTGCACTGTCCATTCTATAAAAGCCTTCAGACCCTTATAATTGAAATAAACAATATCTCCCAGTTAATTACTGGGCTAAGCTAATTAAAGAAAGGCCGTGGTCC
This sequence comes from Aeoliscus strigatus, assembly GCA_901007665.1. Classification (NCBI taxonomy): domain Eukaryota; kingdom Metazoa; phylum Chordata; class Actinopteri; order Syngnathiformes; family Centriscidae; genus Aeoliscus; species Aeoliscus strigatus. The sequence goes on along the minus strand of CAAKHB010007405.1, from coordinate 15,749 downwards.
TCAGCTGGGACTTTAAATACACCAGTGGGACACAAGAATGCAGGACACAATTCAAACTGGGAGAAAATAGCTGGGACTCTGTATAATTTTGGTCATGGACCGCAGGGGGAAAAATGTATAATTTAAGCCAGAAATTATTCATTGAACATAAATGGTTGTTTTAAAAAACAAACGTATTCATTTGAGAGGCTGGGGGAGGTTTGTGATACTGCATGACTAGACTGCATTGTGCGCTAAGTGTACATTTTACTGTGAGGACAGACATCCTCACACGGGTTAAGTTGAGTTTACAAGTGTCTGTGTGGGTGTGTGTGTGGGTGTGTGTGTGTGTTGGGGGGGCACACTGGTGACTCAGTCTGTTTTGTTTGTGTGCAGTTGTGACATTGAGCATTTGAAGCCCCTGCATGGTGCACTGTTTTTCTGGAGGAAGACATTGATGTGGACATGGGACCAATATGGTTTGCGAGCTGTTTTCCGCTCACACTGATGAGACAGACAGACAGAGACCTCCTCTGATACTTGGCAAAAACATTGAGGCTAAAAGTGCCACTAATGGCATTCATCCGCAAACCATAGCAAACGTTTGCCATACAGTTTAGTGGGCTATTTTAGTCCATCACTGTGGACTAATGTCCCTCTGTGTCATTCGTGTTTGTAACTCACAAGAACAGACTGTCGAAAGGATTTTCAGTATTAATGACCTTAATGATGTTCATTGTATTTATACCGGTAAAGTAGTGGTATAGTTCTACATGAGGTGAATTTGCATCTGAGATCATAACTGCAGTTCCATGATCAGTTTGAGCAGACGAGCTTGCCTCAAATCGCTTTGTATGTCAAGTGAGTTGCTAACAGAGGCAGCATCTATACTCACACTCTTAACTAGCTTGGTCTGGGGCTCTTCACCCAGCTGTAGACCAGATAATTGATATGGGACAAGGAGACCAGAGCAGCCACCCTGCTGCTTTTTTTTTTTAAACAAGAGTGAAGTTTGACTCTTGCCACTGTAGTTAAACCATCCATGTGATTGAGAGACATTTAATTCAGTTTTCACCTTTTTATTAAAGGTGCAATTTGTAAAAATCCAAACAGGATTTTTTATTCTACAAACCAACAGGTGGCAGCAAATCACCAAAAGGTTGGTGACTATTGCAAGTGGCAAAGAGATGCTAATTTCCATATCGCAACTGTAGACATAATTCTCCATTTTCAAGTCAATTCAGATCTAAACCCTTAACTTTGCTATCCAACTATTTTCAAGACTATACAGATACAATACAATACAACAGAGGCAGACGTAAGGTGAAGCTGACTGTCATCTCTACGGGTACAATGTGGTATCACAAGATGGAACAGACTGACGTTATCCTTTAAATAGTTCAATAGTGCCTCATGAAATCACCATATGACTCCTGGCAACTGGAAAAGACAAATTCCTAGACAACATTTATCTGCTCATGTGAGCCCTGAAAACTGAGGTGATCAACAGATTCAGCTCTGCTGTGTGTGTGTGTGTGTGTGTGTGTGTGTGTGTGTGTGTGTGTGTGTGTGTGTGTGTGTGTGTGTGTGTGTGTGTGTGTGTGTGTGTGTGTGTGTGTGTGTGTGTGTTGGGGCTCAGGAAGGAAAAGAAAAGCGCTGGAGGCAGAGAGTTCATGGTCCTCCTCAGGTGGGCTCCAGGCCTGATAAGAGCTGTCGGCCTTGAAGCAGTAAAGGAATCACGTGCAGCAGCGTGTTTATGAGATGATGAGATGGGGAGGAACGTCTCCTGCACATTAGAAACATCTAAGCCTGCATGCGTATGACTCTGCAGACCTAAATCGAACAAGACACACACACACACACACACACACACACACACTTAAGTGAGATTTCAAACAGATGGGGATCTCCTACCATATCCAGTCTATGGCAATAAGCTGACGATCGCTGCCATTTATATCGATGTGAGACAATTTCCCCAGATGGAATTTTCTGAATACTTGAGAAAAGACAGAAGTAAATGACACTGTCCTGTTGCAGATGACTACCATGTGTGCAACAATAAATTACAGAGTTTTTCTTGCTTCATAAACATTCTCACACACACACACACACACACACTTGCAAAATGTATTTTTCCTTCTGCAGGCATTCCTGTTCAGTTCTTTGTTGTGTCTTTAATGAGTTTTGCAGTCTCTGTCTGTGTCGTAGTTGTATTTTTGAGGCATTCTTGTACTTAGTGCCACTGTTAACAGCCCAGTGTCTGCACCACTCCGCATCCAGTTTTCTTCTCTAACTGCCTATTATAGGGAGAGTCTCCTTTCAGAAATCATTCCCATCTTGACCCGTTAGATGCCTGGTATTTAATTCTGAGTCAGTGGTGCTACAGTTTACACCGTGAGAGACACTTGGTGGTTGGAAAATCCTGCCCATTAACTGAGTTTAATGTGACTCTCTGCACACTAAGAAAAAGAAGAAGCATATGTATCTATAATAATAGCATTTTAACAAGATTAGAAGAAAAACATTCCTCTTCCCACTCTTATGTGGTTTAAGTTTGTCATCTGCAATGGTTATCTTCTATGCTTTATTGATTTTGGCAGTATTTTTGTCTGTTTCCTTCTGTGGAAACACTTTTTAAGCTGAGACTCCCAACGTCTCAGCCTAGGCTGAAAACTCCCCTAAATCTTTTTGTATTGTGACTGAATCCTGTGATGAATGCACAGGTGCACATGTCATTTGACCAAAAACTCAATTATGTATGTATGTTTTTTATTTTAAAACTGGAGAGCGGTTTGGTGCACAGAAAATCAAGTAACAAAAAAGAGAAATTGTGTTGGTTTTTCTGATGTATACTGTGATACCCACCGTCACAGTGATTTGCCTCAATATTTGACAGGTTGTCCCTTAACCCTTACACCAAGTTCAGGTACAATTGGCTTCATCAATTTCACATAATCCTCCTAGTACACAAATAAAAGTCCCTGCTTGTGTAACCATCTTGACGATGTTACTAAACACTTTTAGTTGATGTCCACTAGTTGTTTAGTCACTTCCAGTCACAACAGTGTGTGTGTGTGTGTGTGTGTGTGTGTGTGTGTGTGTGTGTGTGTGTGTGTGTGTGTGTGTGTCATGAAGCACACAAAAATACCGCAGAGGTGCTTTGGCATTTTTTTCCCAACTTTCTTCTGTTCCCACAACTGTGC
>CAAKHB010007405.1:0-12544 GCA_901007665.1 Aeoliscus strigatus | reverse complement strand
GTTTAAGGACCCAGAGCTGGGTGATTGGAGGAGTGATGAATGGGTGAGAGTGTGTGTGTGTGTGTGTGTGTGTGTGTGTGTGTGTGTGTGTGTGTGTGTGTGTGTGTGTGTGTGTGTGTGTGTGTCATGAAGCACACAAAAATACCGCAGAGGTGCTTTGGCATTTTTTTCCCAACTTTCTTCTGTTCCCACAACTGTGCACAATGTAGCCATGTATCTGTTAATGTGCAACTGATTTCACAATGAAGAATGTATTTGAAGATGGCTGCTGCCTGATGAATGACAGGTCACGGTACGCAGACCTGCTAGTAATGGACTAGAGACTGAGTACTAACATGCTTTTCTTTTTCAGTGTGTATGTCTTCATTTGTTGGTCGCCATCCCGTACATGCAGGGACACTGAATTGCCTTTTTTTAGGACAAGTCATCTGAATCTGAATCTGACATGTTCCTGTCAACCAGTGGGGAAGCCATGTCTGAACTGTTTACCTGGCAACAATCTCATCAAGTGTCTCAAAAGCGCATTCCTTAACAGAGAGTGGTAATTGGAAAAACATTTCTAAGCATTTAAGGACAAAATGCAAAAGATTAAATAGGGTTTTACCATCCTTCATAAAACTTTGCACTTGTGTCTCCATGCTACCATCCATTATTTCAAATTATGCTGCTGTGCAGTCCTTTGAATATGATCTCATTTATTTTAATTGTCAAAAGCTTTTATCTGTTATTTTCTTGCAGTTATATTTTTAGTCCTTTATACCATGAGGAATGTTGCCTGCAAAATGAATGTATCAAGATGAATTGTCCTTCCCAGGATTAAGTGCCAGCAGTGTGGCTGTGTGCCTCTCTGACTAACCTTGGGCTTGTGCTGCGGAGCTGTGGGAGTAGCCGAGGGCCAGCAGCGCCGTTTCCACCAGCTGAGAGAAGAGGATGTCCTTCCTGACCAGCACAAACTCAGCATGCTCTTCTCTTGGCTCGCATCCTTCCGGAATCCCTCCATCTGACTGCTCCACCACACAGAAGACGGGAATCATCAGACCTGTCGAGGGGGATGAAAGTAGCAAGAAAAGGAAAGAAATGTACAATGTCTCATCTTTTATGACAATTTTAATCCCTGCTAGGAGCAAATAGATGATTTACATTTAGTGTGTCTCACTTTTTTTAGTTGTGTTACTCAGGATCTACGTTTGTGCTTCAACAAAATTATTCTTAGCGAAAAGGAAGACAAACTGCAAAATGCAGTTAACAAAATTTAGGAGACAGTGCGCAGAGGCCTGAATGTTGACAGCAGCCTCCTTCAGCTCTTTTATAGTCTCTTTATTTCTTTGATCATCTCATTAATATTACTATTTGTAAGTGAACTCGAGGAAAGCATGTGTCCCTGTAGTGAAATCCATCCACCACCAGTGACCTCTTGGCTTCCAGTGCCAGTATCACTCCTTTCTGCCCGATCTCGTTTTCTCCCGGAAAGTCTTTTGTTTCTGAGCCACCTGTCAGCTGCCAGTTAATTAAAGCATTTTAGCAAAGACATGATGGAGTGAACATTAGGCAGCGTCCCAACTCTAATAATACAGGGTATGCCAATGCATTTTACCACACACATACAGTATGTCCCCTGTTTCCCTGCACATACCTACATGCATTGGTTGCACCCCCATCCGCCACCCCACCGCCTGCCTCCCCAGATAAATCCCACTCATTGTTTTAATCAGCCAATTCCTATATTTCTATTTCCTCCCCATTAATCACCCCACTCCCAGTCCTCCAGGCTCTCATGGAGTGAATTACACACTGGAGTGCCGTGCCAATTCAAGTAAGTGAATTTTCCCCAACAGGGAAATATAACTGTCAACACAGAGACCAGCACTCCTCTCTCTCTCCTTCTCTCCCTCTATCTCACTCATTCCCCACCTCTGCATGTCTTCTCTTACTTCTAGAGTCTTCTGATTTGCTCGCTCGCTGTATGATCTGGTTTGGATGATGTGATGTTGCCTCAAACCTCTAATCCCTCTAATATGTATGGGGATGAGTGAACGTAGATATTAAAATAAGATATATGCTTTGCGTGTGTGTTTTGGCAGCATCACTTGGGTGGTGTGAGTGTCACAGTATATACAAGTATGTGTGTGTGTGTGTGTGTGTGTGTGTGTGTGTGTGTGTGTGGCCCTTGTGGCAGCAGTGTGGTTTGGGCAAGACACGTCGCGTTTCCTGTCTTCCAAGACAACCTGTCATTATTACTGGCTGACTACCCTGTTCAGCACAGGAACCCCCTTCTTATTTCCTCTTTCTGTTCTTCCCTGGATCCCCCGTCACTTTTCTCATGCAAAAGTGCTTCTCCTTCATTCATGTGCTCCTTCGCTTCTTACTGTGGTCAGATCTGAGCTCCGTGCTGCTTTGCTAACCTCTTCAACCACAGATGGCTCCATCCTTACAAACCAAACAGCATTCAGACCGACAGGAATGTATATTTTCTTCTTTCAGTAGGAGTGTTCAGTGTTTCAGTTTGTGTGTGTATTAACAGCACAGGGGAAAAACAGGGGAAAATTTGCTTTAGAGATTAGATTACAGGAAACAACAACATAAACCGACCAGTCACACACACACACACACACACACACACACACAGTAAATAAGAAACAACTTTCACAATGAATGCGTGGATCGATAACCCAGAGTGAGTTGAATAAATCTTGTTTATATGGAGCAATCTGCTTTATTTGGTGAGCTCACGTTATACGGTTCCCCCCAGACTCAGTGCTCTACAGTGCAGAAACTGCTCCGGTTCTTCCGACAACACTTCGACATTGAACTAAACTTGACTTGACCAAATGCTTTGAGCTGAATACAGAAGATCCAGTCTTTTACCATTTACTGTGAAGAACAAACAAGCAGGCATGTGTTTTACTGCACATCGACAACAGCTAACTCGCAACTTGCTACACTTACAACACGTTTTCTAGAATATTCTGCTACTGTATAGCATGTTTTTTGTCTAATGTCTGTTTGCGTAGAGGGGTAATGAGATGGCAGCACAGGTAGTAACAACAATGGAAGATTAATCTCCCCTCCATTACGACCATTGTGTACAAACTAGAAACAGGGCTTTGACAATGTGCTACATATGTGACGGATCATCGGGGTATTGGGAAAAAGAATCATAGAAGAAGGACATTTTTATTGGTAAACAGGAAAAGAGAACCATCCTGACTGTGAATTGTGTAGTGATAGCACTCCTTGGTTCCTTAACTGATGTCTGTGTGAATTTTGCATAATCTCTGTGTAAAAGGTGTGATAGCTGAGATAGGGTTTTCTTTCTTCCTTCCTGAGAATTGTTCTGAGACACTCCTTGTAGTTTGTTGCACTTTATAATATCACCTCACAAGTATATCCATGTCCAGTACTTCTACTTCTATATTATATTATATTATATTATATTATATTATATTATATTATATTATATTATATTATATTATATTATATTATATTATATTATATTATATTATATTATATTATATTATATGTACCTAATAAATGATTATGTTTTATTATTCTTGATGGATTTGTAATTTGTAATTTTTGACTTAGCAGCCAGGTTTAAAATATTTCTCACATCTGCACACACGTAATTCTTGTCTTTTCATCTGCATGTTGCATACCTCCTAAAGGTCTCAGTGGAGCTCCGTTGTGGCGTATGCGAGGGCCCGTGGGGCTCCCGTTGAGCTCCAGTCGCCCCTTCTTGCCCGGAGGTGGCACTGTGCTGAGGTCTGGGCTGCCTCCCCTCCGCTCAGGACTGTCCTGGGTGATGGGACTCTCCCCTCCTCGCTCCATCCTCTTCCAGACCCCCAGTGGAGCTCCAGACAGAGAAAAGGAGTCTGGAAAGATGAAAGGGGAAGAGAGGACAAAGGGATTTCAGAAACTTTCATAGAAGAGCACTGTGTCTGTGCAGGTTCTCCGTCATGCAGGTCATAGTAACTTGCTGGGTTCATTTGTGGCAACTGGATTTGGTGTTTGCTCATCCCAAAAGCTTCCTCATAGAATGACACTGCTTTTTTTGATCGGACTGTATAAACAAACTGAGTCGAACAATGAAGATTCTCAAGTGTAGAAACTTACTCAATCCACAGCTCAGAGCGGTCTAAAAATGAGACATAACAGATTTATGACCCAGTTTTAAAGGTGAAATTGAACTGCAAAGCCACAGTTTGAAAGTATTTGTGTCTTCTTTGCCAGCCTGATATTTCATTGTTATTAGAAACCAGTGGCAGACCTGTATAAAAGAAACAATATGATGACATTCTGGCATCAGATGTGTGTAAAAATGTACAGTACTTGCACACACCCTGGAGTCCCATGGTCTGTGTGTCTGATAAGACAGTGCCAGCCAAACGTCTAATACACGGTAATAGTATTAGGAAGTTGGCCAGGCCCACCAGGGCCGTACGCCAAAGCTGTGGCAGCCAAACAGCCTGCTGTTATTTACATATGAGCCCCTGGACAGTATCTACCAGAAACCATGGCTGTGACTGAAGAGAGAGAGAGGAAAAGAGAGATAAGAAACAATCAGTGGAAAAATGGTGGAAGGAAAGACGAGATTGAGCAAGAGGGGGGTTTTTAATCATTATTAGAGAATGGAAATCTGCAGTGAGTGATGCTGGCCTGTGATTCACCAGAACGAATGATGGAAAATCAGTTGTGATTGTTTGAGTGTGGCATATTCCACAGCGTGTGATTGGAAACTCCCGTTTTTGTTTTCCTGAAGACTTTTTTCTGCTTCAGCTTTGTCTCTCATTGTTACTCGATAAGACAGCTGAAAAACACCATTCATCTGAAAAAAAATTGTAAAAAGCTGGGGAGGATTCAAAGCTCAGGCAAACTTTCCAAGTGAATAGCTGGAGCTCGAAACATTAGCTGGTGGGAATGATGGAGGTTCAACATAGAATTATTAGTATTTTGTTCCTGTTTTTGTAAACCTACTATGACGCTGGTGTGAGTATTATTATTTACATATTCCTACATTAATATGACTGTGATGTTTTGGCTGCGACCCACCACCTTTGTGTCTGTGATTGTACTTCACCATCAAATCTCGATTTGGTTTGTGGAGTTGACAAAATGAAGTGCAAAGCAATAAGTCTGAATGTGAGTGTAGTGGTTATAATTCATACCGTGGTGCTTGTTGAGTCTTTGCAAATCAATCTAAGTGCAGGCAATGGAGCAACAATAAAGAATAAGTGAATCAAATGAAGCCGTCCATGGTTTCTGCAAACCACCTCGGACCATTTGACAGCCTGCAACAGTTAACAAAAAAACACATCAACACACTGTTAAAGATGTAAACAGAACACAACCGGGCTCAAACTGTCAAACTGGTGTCCCTTCCTCCAAGAATGTTGTTCACCTCCAATCCCCAACCTGCCGACATCACTTTCATGCCCTGATATCCATAATTGATGTAGAAAATTTAAAAAACACAAATGTTTCTGCCAGTTCAATCAGAATTCTCTTATTATATCATAGACACTCAACAGATGAGCTGATGTCGCCAGATGTTACTGTAGATGGCACCTATGCATAATGAAAAATTATCTGCAAATCTCTTTAATTCAGTAACAGTTATTTTTGTCCGCCACTGCTCTGGTGTCACTGTACGATCAGGACATAACCAGGACAATGTCGTCTAGAGCTTTTCACCGCTCTAAAACAATCCTCATCTTCATCATCGACATGTCCGAACCTGAGTGCGCTTCCATGCTGCTGACGATCCCTATCGAGAGCCTGCCGACATCTCACCATCTAACCTGGTACACACACACACACACACACACACACACATAAAATATAGATACACGGCATCAGCCCCATAATCTTTCAACAGCTTCAACTGCATTTTATTTGGTATTTGACCCAAAAGATAAGAGATGTTATCGCTGCTCTTTTCTTGTCAACGCTCACTCCCCTGGAGCCGTCTCAGGACTAAGATGTCCCACTTAAACCAAAGAGGACATGATTGTTCCTCCTTTTTCCCCTGCTAGTCCATTGTTCAAGGTAAAGTAGTGAAAGCTCAGCTTTTGGCTTTTCTTGATCATTTATTTTAGACTTTATTGATACTTTTTAATGTTGGAGAAAGGAGTGCATTGCATTTTAAGGATTTTTATGTGTTCGTTATGTGTTTCTACAAAATCCTAGACTGTATTTATTAAAATATTTGTGTGTAATAACCCAGGTGGAGGGGTTATTCTGAAACCCTCTGTTTTTATTATTTTTACTAAACTGACACTCTGTCGCTTCACTCCTGTGCACTGTAGAGCTGTGGACAATATAATTAGGATTAACATGCAGTTCTTCTCTATCTTCTATAAAATATGGTGGAAACAATGTTACATAATAGGGTTGGTTAAATCATTTATTAGAGCTTGCACACTTTTTGACACTGCCACCACTGATTTTTTTTTAATAAACTTTGCTTTTTAAGCACTTAAGGTTAAGCAAGTGAACAATTTTGACTCTTAATAGAAGTTTGTCCCACTGTCTCACACAAATAAAAAAAATTGAATTAGTGCTGTAGATTTGTTCCATTTCACTCCATAGAATCCGACTGCAGTCTGCAGCTTTACACACAAAGCTTGTGAGAGTTAGTGAGAATGTAGAGGAACTGGAAAACTGAGTTTCATGCTCATGTTTAGCATTACCTTCTTTCTTACAACAGGGGAAATTGAAATTTTTTAAATTGATTTCAAAAACCAACTTGGGTGTGGATTTACATGTCTTACATTAGTGACAATATTACATCTGCATCCACAAACTGATAAATGTTAATCTATTTTATGCAATGATTGTCCCTGCGTTGAGCAATATCCTTTTGTTCTGAGGAGCGTCTTTGACAGATGTGGGTATGACTTGATAGCTATGTTGGTGCACAGTACATTAACATTTATTGCCTCTGGCAGAAAGGATATCAGTTCGCTAAGATACTTATCGGCTATATTCTAAATCCATCTGTATCACATTGCTGAACAAGGTGTCTGATAGTTGAGGCAGTTAATAAAGAGCCGATAAGAAGAGCTGTTACGTATCTGCTCTGGAGGTAAATGTAATGTCTTTTTGATAAGGACAGGCCATGACACATTTACTAATTTATGGCTTCTTAGGGCAACTGTCTTGCCCTACAGAGAAACAAATATTTGTTTCTCTTTTATCATCCACTTGATTTAAATGACCACAAAGCTTCTTTGTAATTGGAACTGTTTCATCTGATTTAATTAGAATATTCTCTTCCGTCCGTCCCGCAGAATGTTTGATACTGAGGGAACCTCACGTTTTGTTGAGAAGCGACTATACAATTCCACATTATTATATGTTCTAGACATAACAAATACACACTGAGGGCCAGAGACAAGATTACAGAGGAGGAGCATGGCGCACACACACAAAGAAACAGAAGACACAACAAGAAACAAACTTGAATAAACACACACAAACAGAGGTTGTTGTGTCATTCAAAGGCAGTTTACGCCACAAATCCAGGACTGGTACTCTGGACTGTAGGAAAGAACCTGTCTGTGCACTTTCTTGGTCATGATGTGCACAAAATGTAGAGGCAGAAATTCACATCCTTTTTTTCCACGATGCACTGAGGACTATGTTTCAAGGGGGCACGCTGCCCTCTCCCAACACCCCCGCCCCCCTGCCACACACACACACACACACACACACTAACCTTGCTGAGCTAAATCGTGCAGGAAGTGGAGAGGTCTGACACTCAAACACATAATTGCCAAACTACTGGATCAAATGTTCATTCTGTGATGTCAAAGTATGAAATCTGCTGAATTGAAGACTTACACCACCTCTGAGCTGCTGTCTCTTCTGCCAGCAAGAAAGGTGTGAACTAATAAAGTTTCTAATGTGCAAACAAGACAGACAGAGAGAGAGAGTGACGTTTTCAGCATTATTAGCACTGATAGGAGGAGAGACAGGGAGAGGCTCCTGCAAATGAGATACGGCTGTTCTTCCCGTGTGAGATCCAGTTTTATAGCCAGATTATCAAGCTGTTGGTTAATGCTTGGCTCTCCAGCAAAGATTAAAAAAAAGAAAGCCAGCATTAAAAACCATGTCAAAGTTAGCGTGTGCTTCCTTACCAGGCTGTAACAAACGTTTAATGTGCAGAGAAAACACTGAAGAGGAAGTGCAAGCATTCTCCGAATGGACTTTTTAAAGTCCGCAAACAAAGTGGGGAACAACATGAATGTTTTTTTTATGTAGCTGTTTATGAGAAATGATTGCTGTTTGGGAAGGTTACATTATTGTGGAATTTGCCGTTTATGGCCATCAGATGTGTTACTGATGCTGGTGTGAGGGGGAACAGAGGCCTCGATGGCAAACACAACACACACACATATACACGCACACACATACACACACACACAAGCACTGATGGAAATAGCTGGGATAAGGGGCCGAGACCTTCTGGCAAACATGTTTGTCTCTCTCGTAAACATCTTATTTGATAATAAGCGATGAGGAGTTTACAGCGAGCGTTTATAGCCTCGCCCTTTCTGCTATGGAGGATGCACACACACACACACACACACACACAGCTACACAGAGAAAGAGCTTCAGCCACACAAACCACAACTAGCACGCTACACAGGCTCTCTGCTTCAACACTTGCGTGGACCACACACTGACTCACAGGGTGGCCACACACAGGAACACACGCACACACACACGCACACACGAATGTGCAGTTGTGATGCTGCAGTCTACATAAACTACCCAGCATCATGAGGTATTCTGGTTATTTTGTCCACCGCTTCTGACATGCACCTAATGACGTGTGATAAGAACAATAGTTCATCGTCAGGAACATTCAGAGTAAATCAGGGGTACAGTGATCAGTGCAGGAAGAAGAAGGTGGTGATGATGATGATGAACACACGCCAAAGAGAAGAGCATCATCAGTGACGCTCCCTCTGCCCACAGACCTTCTCCTCAATCGAATGACCCTGACAAACCCTCAGATTGTCGCACACAAAGTCAATGAGAAGATCAAATCAAGTTGAAATATATTATAAACATAAATGCTATATATATATACACACACACACACACACACATACATATATATAATACATATACATATATGCTGTATATATACAGTATATATACACATATGTGTATATATATATATACACGATTAGAATATAAATATTCTAATCATGTTTAAAAAAAAACAGAACTCTTCTAATATGCCTGAATATGCGTGCAGAATATATATAAATTGCGCATCGCCGTCCAGTGTCATTAATAACACAGCGAAATCAAATATGCAACTTTCTCTTTCTCTCTCTCTCTCTCTCTCTCTCTCTCACACACACACACACACACGTACGTACGCACTTTTCCTTTTTTTCTGCGTCTCAACAAACTTTAAACCGACAGGCCAGAAACTCTCTCCCGCTGTTCTGACTCCCATCACGCCAACTGAAACGAATTCATTTTCCTCTGCGGTTTGCTCCCAAAAATACATATATATATTTTAGATGTTTTCCCATGATGGACGCCTGAACACCAGGGGAAATTGTTGACGTAGATAGGTTGTGTTAACATTTATTATTTGACTCGTATTCAGGTGACACATACGAAGCTGTGTTAACGGGACGTTTATGCATTTAGACAATAATCGGATTCTCACAGTATTTGACCGGTTTGGTCAAAAAAGAAAACAAATACTGCCCTATATATGGAATCTGTTGATTCGAAATAATTGTTGTATTATAGTAATACAGTAGTTATAGCATGGGCTCTAAAAGTTAAGACAATGACAAATATAAAAATGTATATAATATAATAGTTTGGAACTGTCAAAGAGTAGCGACATTAAAATAAAAGTGTGTCAGAACAACTTTTACACTCTGAGTTGCGTTTCATTGACTCGAATTGGGTCCATTTTGATTTTGGATTGGAGTCCTGCTGGTTTGGAAATGTGTTTTTTTTTTTTTTTGGTCCGACAGACGACAGGCTCCAGTTTGGGATGGAAATAGTTGTGTGTGTAACACACATTTAGCACATTTAGCACATTTAGCACATTCACTCACTGAGCGCAAACTTGCGCCAGCTCTCTCAGAGATTTGTCTCTTGGCATCTGGTCGGAGCAGACAATCCGGTGAGAATCGGCACATGCACGGACGCACACACACACACACATATTACCTGGTCGCAGACAAGAAGACATTTTCCGCAGATAAGTTGGGAGTTAATTGAAAGTGCAGCTGAGGTCTGAATCTGGTGTCTCTGCAGAGGAAAAACTCTGCGGACACATATTGTTCCTGACAGATCATCTGCAGCCGGACTGGTTCTCATATTCTCCCGTTCACTTCACTTTTATTTTTATTTTTTATTTTTTCATTTTATTTCAGTGTTTCCACGCAGACCAGAGGCCTCGGTGTCTGATCATCTGCCTCAGATGTTTTTAAAAACTTCCATTGTCTCTGCGGACATGCAGCTGTTAACTTACCGCCTCAACGTGCTGCACAGGTCAAAAGGCCCTTGTACACACACACACACACACACACACACACACATTTTATTCACCGTTCCCTGGTGAATGTCCACTTTATAGCTGTGGTTTTAGAAAATCAGTAACGTCAGCGAAAACAACCACTCATCAATTATTTCTCCAAAGTTTCAGAAGTGGACTTGATTGTGAAAGCATTTCTTTAAAGACCTCTTAAAGTGTTAGTTTAGTTAGAGCAGTCTTAATATAACTCTCCTGAATGAACCTGAACACGTTTGGATATGCTGATACTTAATGCGTAAATGTTGGAAAAACAGAATATATATTTTGTGTTGAATGAGTGTATTTCATCGCGAGGAGCAGACGCACAAATAAAGACAAATAATATGCATTGTCAGCAAATAATTCAGTTTGGAGCTCTCGTGTATGGATCATTTGGAAAACACAAATGATCAATTCATATATAGTAGTTATAGTTACATTAAATCTAATAGCACTCCAAAGTAATGAAATACATCGTGACAGTGATGTACGTGACAAAATTATGAATATGTACTATTAATAACAGTATCATTCATCATCATCATCGATAATAATAATAATAATAATAATAATAATAATAATAATAATAATAATAATAATAATAATAATAATAATAATAATAATAATAATAATAATAATAGGACAGTTTGTTTAGCTCTTAGTTAGTCAAGGGTTTCAGCGACCACCAACAGTTGATCAGGTACCACTGGTGTTTGGTTTGAACCTGTGTGGGTGTTGTTGTGCTGCTGCTGGTGCCCGGGGAGCCGCAGGGCTCCTGTCCGCCTCTGTACTCACTGTTCACGGCGTGTCGGTAGCGCTGCTGGCCGCTGAGGAGGCTCTGTCCATTGAGCAGCAGTAGTGAATCCAGGGCTGTGCTGTGGTTCGGCTCCTGGACACACGCGGACTCACGCTCAATCTGGACTCGGATCCGGACCGGAGATCCACAGAGAAACAAAAAGTTTGTTAGAAACGGTGCGGGGCTGTAGCCGGAGGATGCGTCTGGAGGAAGTTCTGTCAGTGGAAACCAGCACGGATCCTGCACTTCTTTCTTTCTTTCTTTCTTTCTTTCTTTCTTTCTTTCTTTCTTTCTTTCTTTCTGTCTTTCTTTCTTTCTGTCTTTCTTTCTTTCTGTCTTTCTTTCTGGAGACCTCAGAGACACGGTCCTCCTTCAGTTGAGCGCCTTTGGAGCTCAGAAATGCCTTCTGAGCTCATGGCATCTCAAGAGCGCAAAAAAAAAAAAAAAAACTAACTAAAACTAAAACGACACGATCGTCTGTAAACAAACCAAAGAACCGGAGACACAAACAAAGACAGCAGTCTGACCGAGAAGCAAACAGCGGTGTCTGCCGTCCTCTCTGAGGGTCACTTTCAATCTCTCCGGTGCCAACGGGCGCACTGAGTGATTGAGGGAGGAGAGAAGGGAGGAGAGACACAGAGCGAGGGAGGGAGGGAGGGAGGGAGGGAGGAGAGGGGGCGTCACACACTCATCTGACCCATGGAGGCTCCTGCTTCGGGACCCTTAACTCATCCACAAACACGTATCTTCGCCAGCCTGCACCCCGCTGGGTGTGGGTGTGCTCCAAATCCCCGGATGTCCAATGGATGTCCTGTGCCAGTCACTCACTTCTCCTGGTTTGTGCTTCGCGCAGCAGGAACTTATCAGAGCCGCTATCAGCGCCGCAGCTTCCCTCTAATACCTCCAGACATTTCGGTATCATCCCGCAGATAATCCGCCCGAGTTGAAGTCCACTCACTGATAAACGTTAATGAGTAGCCTAATAAGAGGTCCACCGTGGGCTCGGATGCGCCCGGTGATCCACCAGCAGCTGCGGGACCAGTTAATGATCAACCGGACACTTGACGGACACATGTCACTGCCTGTCTGCGAGCTACGGAAGCCAGCGAGGGACAAATGATGTCAGAGCCACAACGAATTCATTCAAAATCTCATCTTGTGTCAGTGGTTGCGCCGACTGTGTTATTCTC
>CAAKHB010007404.1:15132-41414 GCA_901007665.1 Aeoliscus strigatus | reverse complement strand
TAACACCCCCCCCCCAGCCCTGGACTGAAATGGAGAGGACAGCAAAAAGTCTCCTCATCCACACTGACCTTGACGCTCCCGTCAATAACAGCTGATCAATAGCTCATGAGGCAGGCTTGTGGCGGCCGTCCACCCACTGAGCTGAATTTACAGAAATCAATATCTCTTTACCCAACGTGCTTCTCCCCTGTGCAGCGATCCATAACCTCTGCCACAGCTGCTCTACTTCCTGACATTCACAGCGAGCCACGGAGAGTAAACTACACCGCTGTGGTACTTCAGACACACTCTGTGAAGAGGAAGGTGACTTTGAGTCCAGGGAGGACACACCGTTTCCAGATGAAATCACTATTCTGAGTCTAATTATGTCAATGAAAGTAAAAAAAAAAACAACTGCATTGACAAAGCTGTAATTGTTGCTAATGTGCACAGTTTTCTGTTCAAAGGTTTCGTTACATAACTGTGCCTCTATGTCATTTTTCCCCCGGACCTGCAGCCAAAGCCGAAATCGTTGAGGAAAATGTGAAAAAGTCTTTGAAACAAAGCTGATAGTTTAATCAGACGCAGTACGAGTGCTGACGCACCAGTGGCGATCTCGATAAGAGGAACAGAGAGCGCAACGCAGCGACGGCAGGAGAGCGCCGGTGCTGACCATCTCGGCACCCTGACGTTTGGCTGTAAAAATATTAGCGGCGGCCTCGCCCCACGCTCCTCTCTCCACGTTGACCTTGTCTCTGTTTGGAGCGTGTGTGGCGACTACTTGTTGTGTCACAGCAGCGCTGTTGTTAAGACAAAGCTGAACTCTGAGTGACTTCCTCAGAGGGCCAAGTCCAGCCCCGTGTTTATGATCCAGTACATGTTAGACTGTGTGATGTTTTTGGAGCTGGTGGTGTCATATTAGACCTTATGAAACCATCTCATTCGCTCCTTCCTGCTTTGACCAAAACCGTATTTTTAGCGTTAGCTGCTCGTCAAGAGCACATGCACACCTGCATGGTGGAATGTGACCCAGAACGGGCCTGCATGAATGAACCATCGCCTTCATTTGAAGTGAATGCCTGCAGAAACACTCTGAGGGAGAACAGACACAGTGTTTTTCTTTTTTTTTTTCTCTTTCGACATGAAAGGAGCAAACTGCCGTGAGTCAACGGGCTGATGTTATGGAGAATGATGGAGCTCGCTTCTGTTGTAAATGCAATCTGTCAGTATTCTATCATAGACGGTCGTGGGTGAGGCCATTTACCATCATAGTACAGTACAGAAACTACCAGGAAGGTAGTGAAACACGGTCTGCTTGTGTTTACTTCACTGAGTATTCTATACCAACCTGGGTCATCTTGGCCAGATCCAGAGAAGGCCTCTGTTTGTGCGTGTCAGCCGGTCTTCTGCGCTTCACGCCGATTTTCTTGTCGTTGAGGACGCAAGGTTGCGAACGGCTCCGGGCGAGGCCTCCCTGTCCTCCCCGGCGCTCCAGCTCGGGAGTGGAGTCGGGGGAGCTGGGTGGCGAGGGTCCATGAGGCTCAGGGATGCAGATCTGTTCGTGTGAGAGGTAGAGGGGCTGTGCCGAGGGCGTCGTGCCAACGAAGGTGGAGGGGCCGGGTGGACGCCGCGTGAAGCAGGGCAGCTCCAGGGCGTTGGAGCGGGTGGGCAGGCTGAAGCTGGAGCTGCGCTGCATGGCCGGGAAGCCCGGCTGAGTGCTTCCTGTCACGCCACGCTGGACGCTCCCTCCGCTGTGGCACCTCCTCTTCTCCACGGTGGTCCACACACGGGAGCCCTGAGGGCGCCAGGTGGAGCGGCAGCCACCGAGCTCGTCCGAACACGACAGGGACCTGCACTGGCGCTTGCTGGGGGGCGCGGTGGAGTGCGAGGAAGCCGCCTCGGTCAGGCTGAGGTCCTGCAACAAGCTCGTGATTGTGCTCGAAGTGGAGCCGACATCCCAACCCCAGTGAGCGGAACTCCTGTGCACCTCGGGCAGGACGTCCCACAGACTCTCCAGGCTGGTCCCAACTGGCCTCTGCTGGATGGCACAGCTGTGTCCCATCCGGCACCAACGGCTCGTATCTACCGCAAAACACAACGAGCGTTGATTTGTAGTGACAACTGATGGGGTCTGAAACACCTGCCTCCTGTGACGGCGGCGATCTCAACTCACTCCGGAGCGTGAAGTACCGCGAGACCGGGAGTTGACGCGAGAATCACCACAAACCCTGTTTTTCATCCATCTACTGACGAGTCTTACAAGCCAGAGTCAACACATGTTGTTTTACTTTGAAAGTCCATCAGCTACACCATTAGGTGCTTTATTGTGAAACCAGCTTCGCTGTGTAACTTCTGGTCGAAGCGATCTGCTCTGTCGGAAATGGACGCCTGCTATCGCCCTGATCGCGTCCCAAAGCAATCCAGTTGAGTTTCCTTCAAGCAGAAGAGGTCAGCACAGGTCTCAAGTACTTGATCACTTGAGATTTAGTGACTTTTGCTTTGGAGAAAACAAATGCGGAACTCTAATTTATGAATGAAGTTCACCGGTAAATCTTTAACCTTTATTTGATCAATCAATACATCCCTTCAGACCTGGTTTGTCGAATGCTGCAAAGAACCTAAACATCACGATGAGTTCTCTTCTAAAGCTGAGTCACTTGAAATAAATTTAGTTTTGTTTTTTAAAGGAGCTGTTAAAAACGCCATTCGGCCAACGGCTCGGTAATTTTGACAGGTTAGGTTTGGCTACTTTAACCTCGTCTGGGTCCGTGCAAAAGGCCCAGCATGTATATTGACACAACTCACTGCTTTGTGTAATTGGTTCTAAAAATAAATCCTGTCCTCCGGGCACCACTTTAGTCTCACTGCCTCTACGCACAGATGCCTGGAACGGAAAAAGTGTCGAACAAGAGTTGAAAATACAACAAGCTTATCATTTAGGGGTTTTTTTTCTTAAGCTTTGACTTTGAATGAGTTACAGAAGGATCTGACTCCTGATCGGACATCAGCTCAGCACCATGGCGACCGCCGACCATTTGCCACAACAAACCGTCTCGTAGCACTGAATGGGTCAATGGGCAGTCAACTCTGAGTCAGATCCCAACAGACGAGGTTGCTGCCTACTCCTGGTGTTCAAACTGACTATTCTTCTCCGACGAGGATCAAACCCACAAAACGCCAACTTCGGCTCAGGACAAAGAACACGGGGCGGTGCTGACACCACCACCGACGTCTGACAGCTGTAAAGCTGCGTGACTGTCTGCTGATAATAAGGCAGGAGCAAACAGTCCTGAGGCATCATGTGTCACATAATTGTGTATGAGCATCCACTGCTCTGCTCGGCCTTTGAAAGATGGTACCCTATAGTGAGTGCCTCTAATAACTAAATCTGACACTTCCTGGAATCCATAAGCTTCTTCTCATTACACTCAGTCAATAGAGGAGGACTCGCTCTGAGAGATGAGGCTCTGCAGGGTGAGTTCTCCTGACTTGCTTCAAAGTCACAGCTGCTAGTGGAACCGTAGTCACTGCGAAAACTCGAAATCTTACCGATATTTGTCTTCTTTCTCGTCAAAATGTCATTTCCAGCTCTCTTTACACTTAAAATAAACACCTGGAAAAGTCACTTGTTTTTAGACATTTTTTCACTTTCTCACTTGAAAAAAACAGAACGATCAGTTGTTTTTGCAGATTTTTCTAATTTTGTTCAGTGAAAATGTATTTGAAACAAATTAAGATTGTCTTTTCTTTTCTTAGTAATATTTTGAATTTTGATAGATCTAGATCAATAGATCGACAGTCGTTATTTCCGACAGAGGGCAATTTTTACCTCAATGTGATTAAGTAGAAACGTTGTGCTTTCGTTTCACATCTGTTTATGTCTTCTATTCCACATATATGTGATCAATAATCAATAACAGAAGATACCAGTTCTTACCCATGAGTCCACAAGAAAACAGGGCGGCCCCCTGGCTCATGGTCTGCGCCTGGAGCTGTGAAAATACATAAAGGACTCAATGTGAGCCTGACAGAAACAGATTGACATGCATTAGGAATTAACAGTTGCTGTTGTGTGTAACTGCGTAGCGCAACATTAGCTGTGGACGAGGGATAGGTGCGACCAATCAGCACGGGGAATGTTTGCCGCTGAGCAGGATGACTTCACTTCACGTGGCTGAGAGGGCAAACGCAGTGCACATTAGCAGGGGAATTTCTTTTCCTTCACAGAAAGAATATTTCTGCTTGTTTTAAAACGAGTCCCATTGTGTCCATTGTGCTTATGAGTGAAGTAAACGGAGGTTTTAAAACCAGATGACAAACACCCTGGTGACAATAGCTGGCAGGGATTACGAAGCAATTACCAGTAATTGGAACAAAAATATCTCCCTGGTCACAATTCTCAGCACAAAATAGTCTCTGACATCCGTTCCTGAGAACACCTAACTTCCTCAGGAAGTTAGGTGTCACAATTTAAGCTCTGCTGACAAAATAGGAAAATACACAAAACTGCCAGCAACAACATCCTGATTTAGAACGGCCCCAAGTCGACTCCCCTCTTGACATGACCTGGAAACGCAACGAGTCAGGAAAACCTCTTTATCACTGAAGTTTAACAAAAACCTCACCAAACCCAAATCTGTACGTTGGGATGTTACATCGTCGGCGCCCTTCTTTTCCAGTGTCTTCTTGTAAATGATCACCATGACAACGCACATCCTTGTCCCAAGCCATTCCAGAGAGGGTGAGTAACGCTGGCCATCTTGAGCGATGTGGAGCGAGCGGAGCTGGTTGCTCTTAAGCCTAAGAAAGCAGCCCTCGACTCCTCCGAGATTGTGCTTCAGTCCTGAGCACAATCCTGAGCAGACACACAAAAACCGGCAGAGTTACACCTCAGTGCATTTCAGACGTGCAGTCGACCACATAAGCAGCGGGAGTGAGGAGATCACATCCCCCGTGTGCAGGTCTCAGAAACACGTCCCTCCACAGAGGGCAAATCCAATACTTTCCAGCAAAAGTTGACTGAAAAGGTATTGTGAGTGTCGAGTACACACCATCTGTTTACTTGAAAGGTCAGTGTGAGAACGAACGCTGGATTTACAACCACACTATTGGCTCTGAGCTAAGTGCTAATGTCTCCGGTTCTCACAAACTCATACTGCCAACATGTTCATCGTCACCGTCGCAAAATAATGAATGGCCTATATAAGTTTTTCAAAGAAGGGGGGGGAAAAAATGAACCAAATCATCATGATTAACTGACTGAGGCAAAAAATATATATATATTTTGTAAAAAATAAAAAATGACTTAGGACATTATTCTATTAAGGTGACAATATATACGATATACAGTATATAACTGTTCATTTCATCTATGTTAGCATAAACACATTTTTTTTCGTATGTTAACATACAAACAGTTACGATATGTGTAACTTTTTGTTTTTCAAGAAGGAGAGAAAAAAAAATAACCAAATCACCATGAAGAACTGAATTAAGCAAAAACGTAATTTTGTAAAGAAAGAAAGAAAAAGACTTGGGGCATTATTTTGAAGAGGTTTAATGACAGAGAAACCATTAGATTTGCAGCACAACGGCCCTTTTTAAAGATGAATGAGGAATGGTTCACTTTAGCCTTTTCAATTTCAGTTTTTCTGGTTGGATGACAAGCGTCGGCAACACTGCAGTGAACTCAGGCCGAACGGCTCAGGACCATGACGGAGGAAAGTTTTGACATGTCAATGCAGGGTAAACACAAGTGTAATTAATTATGACCCCGTTCCATGTGAGTGGGCCACGGCCCTGCTATTGTGTGCCACGCTAAAGGGAACAGGGCCTTAATCAATGACACCTGTGTTTACTCTGCTATCACGTGTCAAAATGGCCGATATGAAACGGGCCTCAGCATTATGGGGATTCAGCGATTACGTGACAAAGTAACGTTTGTTTGGTTTTCAGAGTGAACATACGTATTCCGTGGCAGAGAGGAGGATTGTAACGCACGAGTGTGGAAGGATGTTTATTTTTGGACCCACAGATTGGGGTGAGGAATTGATATTCAATGTTATGAAGGTGGGACGTGGCTGTTTGTGAAAACAAATATGCCTCCTGGGTGATATGGATTATCTGTCAATCAAGGAAAAAAGGAAAAAGTTTTTTTTCCTCTCACTTTTCTCACTGTGATGCATTTATTCGTATGGACCATTATGAAAGCAAAAAAAAGTATAACTTTGGAAATGTCTTGAAACGTGCAGATTTCCATATCGTAGAAAGGTCAGCGTGTGTTCACCATGTGCCATTTAAGTTAGAAATGTGTCTGTTTTGATTCATTGCTCCAGCGCATCCAGTCTGTCTGCAGCTGCTCAGTAACAGACACCGACTCAGGAATCTTTTGTACCGCTCCTCTCACTCTCCCACCTGTCCCCAAAGTGGACTGCAGCAGTTGGAGCAGGATTTCCACTGAACTCCTCCTTTGAGTTGAGACATTCACAACATTGCCAAACAGCAGACGAACATTTGAGATGACTGCGTTTTCACTTCCACATCGCCTCGCCAAAAGTGGAAGTCTACACCTCGTTTTGTCCTCGTCTATGTTGAGGATTAGCCGTGATTTGACAGAGCGACTTTCCTCAAACTGTTCTGCTCTGGAGCACACTGAGACAAATACAGCAAAGTCAAAGTTGTGTAATTGAATCCTCTGGGCCTGGCTGGGAATAGCTGACCTTGCGGTTATCAAAACAACCCTCTTCACATTAATGCTGCGCCACGATTGCAGCAAAGCATTTTATTAATCACTTTATAAATCATCACAGCTCATATCCGATAAAAATTGGTCCTTGAGGCTGCGGTGCAATGGGGTTGATTGTGAGCGTTAAGGTGGTCGTGTGATGTCTGCAAGGTCAACGACTGCGGGCAGAGAAGAAAGTTAGCGGAAAAAGAGGCACTTTCTGCACAAGATGGGACACCGTGGGAAACAAAGTGGTGACATTAGAGGGGTTTCTGTGTGTGTGTGTGTGTATCACAAGACCTTTGAGGGGCCACTTGTACGTGGTGTGTACATTCAGCATATGATTTCACTTACTGTCATTTATCAGCGAGGGAAAGCAACTTAAACACAGGGATGTTTTCAGCAATGAGACGAGCGATAGGGATCAAAGACAGCTTTGACTAGAGAGCAGCTCCCAGCGTGGGGTGGACTACGTCAGAGCAGCTTATGCCCTATGTGACCATTAACCACACAGACCAGTTGGGCCGGCAGGAAAAAAAAAACTGTTCATGCAGAGGAAACAGATGTTTATATACTTGCCTTAATGCCTCAGTGATGAGATGCAAAAAGCAACTTTTTTAAGGCAACTTTGAAGTCTCTTAAACTAATTTAATTCAATGTAATTTAATTTAATTTTATATTAATCTTTAATTTTCTACTGATGCCTCATTGCTTGCTATCTACTTTGCTGCTGTAATACCTGAAATTTCTCCACTGTGGGACTAATAAAGGTATCGCTCATCTCTGATCTTATCTCTTAAATAGGATCACGCAAACATAAAAACCACCACGGATGCTTGAAGTTTCTGCAAAAACAACTCAAGTGCATCTTGAAACCATTAGCAAAATCCATCTTCCACAGTTGCAGCTCTTCCCCAAGAATTTCTCAACGTCTTCCTGATCAGCTGTGACGTTTTCTCCCATAAATCTGTGCTGATGCGATGGAACTAGAAGCATTCCTCTGCTGCATGACACAGCATCTGACCCTCGTTCACACCTACGACAAACTGCGAATACAAAACATGTTGAGGAGCGCTGGCCGACAGTGGTGGCGTGCGTTGAAGAGTTCCAATACGCAGATGAAAGAATGAACTACTCAATGGGTGTCTGCCAAAGACGCACCACTCCCTTCTGACGTCAGAACCATTGCACCTACAAAACGCTGCTGCCATTATCAGGAATCAGTGGGAGTCTCTGCGCCTGCAGCGAGATAGCTCTTTATCTGGGCTGGGGCAGAAGCCACCATGACAACCGAGGTGTCTAATCTCTGAAGAGAGAAGGACACAGGACGTTCACTCAGACGTGGCTTTCCGTCACAAACTGCTGACTGACCACGACAAACCGCGCTGACAGCGGCCCTCCATAAAGACGACAACGCGCTGATGGCACACGCTTCCTTTGTGGTCGCAAAGACACGTTCACGGATATCTACTTGGGGTGTTAGAAATGGCTGTTGTGCCTAAATGAGCAAGAGATAGGAAACCACAGAGTCACTGTAGAGTCGGCTAATCTCTAACACTTTTTTTTTGTCTACATGAAAACCTGTAAGTGACAAATTAAAAAAAAAACAAACTGTGGTCACGTCTGAAGATGATGAAATCAGTTTGCCAATTAGAGCAGCTCCTCCATACATTGCTGGGACTGTAATCCCAAAGCTTAGGCCAACGTTACATAAGGATTTGGCAGCTTTCTGTCTGGCTGACAATTAGACCTAATACTAATCCATTTTACAACACTTGGACATCTGGTGGAAAACAACTCAGCGTCACCTTGTATAACCTAACAACATGATTTGCTGGCCACCGACGCGACTATCTACGATACGGGTTAACCCACTTAGCTGGGCAAACGAAAATCTTGAATTGTCCTCTCTTCTTACATGAAAAGTTGGGTACAGCTCACAACAATCCC
This sequence comes from Aeoliscus strigatus, assembly GCA_901007665.1. Taxonomy (NCBI): domain Eukaryota; kingdom Metazoa; phylum Chordata; class Actinopteri; order Syngnathiformes; family Centriscidae; genus Aeoliscus; species Aeoliscus strigatus. The sequence goes on along the minus strand of CAAKHB010007404.1, from coordinate 32,761 downwards.
AGGATTGTGACGGTGTGTCTGTAATCCGAGCATCTGCTGAGCACCTGAGACAGCCTGACTCGAAACCTAACTGTGCGATCTGTGCTGCTCTTCTTCACTGCACCACTTGTGAAAGGAATGCTGGGTAAAATTTCGCTGTCGCATTCCACAAAAAAAAAAAAAAAGAAAGAAGAAAGAAAATATGCATGCTGTTCAATAATTTGTGTCCCGGACATACTGGCTCCTGTGTTCTACTTGTTCCTACTGGTTCCTATTCGGGTTTCTTGTGTCCTAATGGTGTGTGTATGTGTAATGACATATAATAATAATTCACTGGCAAAATGTCAAAGCCTACGTGACAAGTTTTGTTTCAAACCCCAAACTATCTTTGTCAGCGTCATTCCTCATTAGCAGACCACAAAGAGCAGGTGCCACCGTGTTGTGACGCGAGTGACTGTCTAAAAAGAAATTTATGGATAACGCATAGTAGGGTGCAGGCTAGTGCACAGCTGCCCGCGTGTTCACAGAAATTAGGAGACGTCGGGCAGGAGGCACACTCTACATTTAAAGCAGGGAGTGAATAGTTAGAAATGAGCATGGCTGGGAGCCTTCAATTGTAGCCATCAGGCTCGGTTGAGGACCTGGGGTATAGCCAAGCTCTCCCAAGCTTGCAGCTGCCCACTTACCATAAACACAAAGGCTCAGCATGGCTATGCATAGCAGCCAAGGAGGCCTGCGTTTTAAAGCAGGCCTGCTGTGTAATTATCTCATACATAATCACTTGCACTGTATACATTTGTCCAGTACAAGAGCTTCGCTGGACGCTGTAATCGAAGCTTTCAGCAAACTTGTCCAAGTCTGAGACAAATGTTGTCCTCTTGAATGCTGAATCTAACAAAGTCTCTTAATTACAAAAGGTGGAGGACATAACATCCTTCTACTTTCACAGCAGAATAACATCTTAATAGTGCCAAATAAGAATCAGTCACTCCCACTGGACACAGCCGTATTAACTTTCAATTAAAGTGAAGAATGGAGGGGAAAGAGGGCTCTTGAGTTTTACATGCAGGAATCTAGTCGTCCCCCACATTATACACACACAGAGCCATGAAAGGGACTTTTTCCCCCCCAAGTGTAAAAACAATATAATTAGATAATATGACAGATGGGATCTGAGAGAACATTCAGTGGCACAGACAAGGAAAGAAAATCATCTGCCAGCTCTGATGGGAAGCATCTTTTGTGCTGGAAGTAAAACTGCTCGCCAGCCCTCCAGGTGGATGCCTCTCAGTTACACAAGAAAGGGCCCTGAAAACTGAGCTTGTCTAAGTAACCAGCACAAACAGTCCCTTTCCAAAATCCCTCATGAAAGGGAAATGAGTTTGGCAAAGAAATTGGTGTGACGGGAGCTCAGAATGTTACACGCAGGCTACAGAGCAAACAGGATTTTGAACTCGAGAGAAGGGCCACGGCGACGGATGACAAAGTATGAAATATATCTTCCTGCTGTAAAAGGACATCTAATATTTTCCCAACGTCACATATACGGGTTCAAGCCACTGATTAACTCGGGCCGACACGGCCGTGGCTGTGGGACACCGGAGTTCACTTTAACAAGCACTTGTGTTTATGATCCCACTGCACTCATAACTTTGAGAATCTGTCAGATTGTGTGTCAGCAGCCGTTATACCTGAGGGAACGATGGCTCAGGTGGTATAAGACAACAACATTCCAGTGTAATGTTAAAAGATGATGGGGAAACAAATGTGTATTTCCAAGAACATGTGCTGAAAGCCTGCATCACATTCATTCACAGAAAATGCCTTCAATGTACACATCTCACCAAATTGCAAGCAAATGCTCAAGGTTTGCCTTTAATGTCAATCAAGACAAATATGTTTCCTGGGCATTGATCAGAAACGTATTTGTATGAAAAAGATCATTTTAATTTAAGTACTTTAAGTCTGAGTGAACACGTTTCAACTTCAGATCAACGTATTGACACGTTATTACACAGTACTCCACCACCACATTTGTGTTATTACTATGCACGTAACTGAAAACAGGGAATAAAAACAGATAAAACCCAGCACTCATGGAAATGTTCAGGACAAAAGACAGATTGCAGACACATGAGGAAAAGCTGCTAACTTCACTAAAGTTCTCTGGAGCAGTCTACGAAGTCGTTTCTCTATTAATATGTCAACGAAATAGTCGCTATTCCTGCCAATATTCAAGACACGGAGGGTCATCACACTTTAACAAGTAACTTTACTTCCTAAGTTAGCTAGCACATACACAACTTTACACCAATATTTGACCGAAAATCACTCACAAGCATCGCGGTGAGCGCCCCGGGGAGGCAAAGAAGAGGAAAAAGGCTGGTTAGTTTCGCTGGACCATGTTGAGTTTTGTTTTTTAAAACAACAAAAAGGCAGAATGAGACAGGAAACAAGAGCAGCAGTTGACTGTATGTCCTGCCCCGGCTCCTGCAAACTACAACATTAGCTGCTGCTGCACTACTGTGTACGCTAATGAGCCCGTGACGTCATACGCGGGTGGAACCATTTCTGACCGGCACGGGGGATCCGGTGAATAATACCTGTCGTTTTATCATTTCATTTGGCCAATATTATTGGTTGCTATTAATATTTAAGTATTTCTTGGGTTTAGATGATGAAGTATAAATCTCTCCGCTCCGGGTTTGCTTCAGAAAACTCACCCCCGCTCCCGCAGCTGGTGGTCTGATCCACGAGCTGTAATGAAAAGTCATCACAAGTTTGGAGCTGAGTATATACTGTAGACAAAGTACTTTCACAATGCACAGCCGTGTGTGAGCTCATGTCCTGTCCACGATGTGCGACTTACAGAAAGTACATGCAATGTCCAGTATAGATCAGCACATAATATAAAAGACCAAATACACTGACTAATCAGGGTTATTTCAAGGGGTTATCAAGGGTTATTTCACAATAAATCCTTTCTAACAAACCCATACCCTTTTCCAACAAGGAAGCTTGTGTGTTCTAAAACAATAGTGTTGTATAAATAATATTTATAAAGAAAACTTTATGATAAAGTCAGGTTTTGGTAGTAAACCCTTACATACTGCATATCTCCTTTTCCTGCCACTTCTCCAGAGACAATCACACCCCTGTATTTATTACATTATGTCATGCAATTGTTGTATACGACAAGTCTATTGCATGATTATCACTTATACACCAGTAAGTTAGTCATTTTATGGTGCACATTTCCCATAATTATATGCAGAATGGAAAAACAACAACATGGATCTTGTTCAAACATTTCTATAAAACTTGTTCTGTACAAGTTTTCAAACTTTAATGGCTAATAAACCTGATTCTCTATCATCAGTAGCTGCACAGCAGTACAGACAGTTACGGTTGCGTTCTACAGACCCATGCCAGTAAAGTTCCTGTCATTTAATGTACAGTGTGTGGGTGTTTTAGGGCGGCAGGGTTGGGGGGGGCTGGCGTTAACACGCAGGGCCTCAGACGGGTGGGGAGCCGAGGCTCACCCCTGGCAGACACTATTGTTAATCAAGCAGTAACATCTGTTGTGTGCCACTAATCTCCCCCAGACTGTCAGACCGTCCTGCTCGGTTTTAGACTGCTTAGTGTGCTTTTGTGTTAAAGGGTGTAGAGGATTTGTCTCATCCTCTATGAACGCAACAATGCAGAGTTGACTCAAGTTGTTTTCCAGACTTGGACAGCGAATGATTCAGCAAACAAATAGAGTTGAACCAACTTTGTTGCCCTTAAGACAAAGCTGAGAAGTGCAAGTATAGGAAGACTGCAATCTGACCAAGTGGTGTGTATTTTGAGTATTAACACCATAGGGGGCAGTGTCTACCCGTCATTACCCACGAGTACCGACAGCTCACTCGTTCTGCCTCATTGCAATGAAAATACTGGCCTGTACATGTCTGAAGCATTAAAGTAAAGTCATTTATGGTTGATTTTTATCAGTAGTAAGCATATGGTTAATGGGGAAAAGGGGAAGTACCGCAACCCCACGCAGAATGCTGTAAGCCATCTGTGGTTCACACTGGCCTCGGACAGATGGCTTGAGGACTCCTGTTACAGGAGCCTGGACTGTAATGAACGGTTAATCCTCTCTACCCCTGAACAAATCCATCGTTTTATGACACATATGACTGTGTTAGCATTGTCTAATTGTAGTAATGTGATCTATAGAATACCACCTCCCCCGTCTTTATCCAGATCCACAAAACTTAAACTTTAAACTTTAGACTTAAAGTATGTATTATTAGTATTATTAGGAGGTAGTACTTTGTTATTACTACTTGTTTGTGGGTACAATTTACTTTGGGATGTGAATTCAATATACTTTGTGTTTGTATGTCTTTTAATGAGCCATCTGCCAGAGAACTTAGAGGAAAAAAATAGCCCATGTGGGTAGAGCTCTATAGACGTACATGATGGACAAACGTGAACGTGTGTTCTCTTCTATGAGCTCAAATCTAAAATATAATACCTTGTTTAAAAAGATTGTCTTGGTGAAGAGGGTGACACAGGAGATTTAGAAAAATACTGACACCCTTTGTCAACATGGAGAAGTACATGCATTTATAAATTGGCATGTTGCAGCTGGAAGGTCACGTCTCCGATGGGAAGCAGTAGCCAGATTCTTTTATTTGTTTTTGTTAATAAGGCTTTTATATGACGTGTGTATTTGAGTTCATCTCGTCTTTCCCACTAATCCTCGTCCATAATGTTTTATTGCTAAGTTAATTAAAGTGACATCTCTGAGGGCTTCTAAGAGGATCTCAGGTTTGGCCGCGTCACTACAACCTCCACAGCAAAGATGCAGCTGTTCCTCAGTAACACGTCATGAATGACTCAGCAGTTCACAGGCGGATTTTGTGAAGATATCTGATTTAGTTTGAATTCGATTTTATTAACCTGAGACCTGAGTACAAAACTTCATTACATCCATTACAGCCCTTTGCTTTGTGTTTGTTGTCAGCAAACTTGTCGGAGGGATGCTGTACATGTTACGCAAGACACCTTTTTCCCCCCATTGAATTTGATGGTTTGTGTGAGGATATGTGGCTTCAAATGAAAACAGATTACTTCAGCAAGTATTGTACACATTCATGTCAACCACATGTTGGTTTCTGAGGGCGGTAAACTTGTCTTCACAGTCCATTCGCTGCTCTGGACTCAGTTGCTTTGACACAGTGAAGACAAAGACATTCGTATATAGTGAGTGTATTTTACGTGGTAACGTTTCAAGTATGGAACATCTGTTTTGTAAACGTGTGTTCACACAGCAGCCACGACAAGGATATGAACACCATACATCATTTGACAGCAGTGCAACAGAAGAGTTCACCATAAATCTAACATAAAGAACTAGACAGCATCAGCACGTATTTTACATTCTTGGAGCTTTTCTTAATAAGTGGGGCTCTCTTTGGGATATAAAATTGCTTAAATAGAAATAATAATCCAGTGCGCTGGTTAAAAATGTTTGGAATGAACTGTTTCCGCAGCTGTCCGAGGCTCTTCTTCTGGACTATCGGACGTTTTTTTCTCCATGTACGCCTGCACAGACCTCCACAGGGCCCTGATGTTCCCCTCGCCAAAGCCCGTCGCTCCTCTTCGCTCAATCAGTTCCAGGAAAAAGGTGTCCTCTGCGAAGATGGGCTTGGTGAACACCTGCAGAAGGTATCTGGAAACATATTTATTATTTACTGGAGAGGAACAGAGGAACATAAGCCGAAACACTTGATGGACATATTTCATCTCATTATAAGAACAAAGCATTCAAAAGCATTCACCTTCGTCTCTCACTGGACCGCGATGAGGGATCCTGGTGCACGTCTGTGTCCAGGAGAATTCCGTGCTGCGCCAGCATCTGGGGGTTCTGTCCGGCCTCCTCTATCTCCTGCTGCTTTCCCACCTGTCCCATCACATCCCAGTCACGAGAAAAAAATTCAGCATCAAATATCTGTGCCCCACTTTTCATGGGGCACTTTTCCTTTAAATCCAACAGCATTTTCAACTGGTAAATGATATATTTATATATGATATGATTTTCTCATACTTTTTTAATGAGGTGATGATTTTCATAATTCATTTTTTAAAAATGCTCTAATTTTGAACAAAAAATGAACAAAAGTAGACTTTCTTCTGGTGTGTGCGTCAGTCAGACCTGAGTGTAATAGGCAGGAGGAGGGGAGAAAAACTGAACGCCAGCGTCAGCCATTGCATGTGCAGTAGAGAGTATGTTGGTCGTGTAGAGCCCGATGTGCTGGATGCCCGGCGTCCTGTGCTGCTCCAGGAAGCTGTCAACCTGGTTCCTGCCTGAGGAGATGAAGCATTGAACCTTACATGACAAACACTACAAACTGACATCTTACCACGGTACCTTGCTCTGGTAGTGATTCTGCGATGACAAACTTGCAGTCAGGCTCTGTTTTGTCCACAAAGGGAAGTGCAATGCCCGCTTTGCTGCATTTCCAGTACTCCATGGCGGTGAGACGGAGCCCGATGCCCTCCTGGTTGATGACGAATCCCTCGTCCAGGTCTTCGTCTCTACTCAGAGGAACCGTCTTTATCAGTCCAGCTGTACACACACAAACTGCGGTGGTGAACATGTAAGTGCCTCACCTTTGGATGAGAAACCTCTGGAAGCCAAAGAGCTGCTCGTACCACCTCATGACCTGCTGTGTGCTCCTCCTGGGACAGGCGTACGTGATGTGATCGAAATGTGTGATGGGACAAGACGTGTCCTCCTCTCCCAAGCTGCTGTCCTCTTCGATGACATCGAACCCGGGCAGGAAGCCTCCCTGGTATTTAGTCCTGTCAATGAGCGTGTGGCAAACATTCCCCACCACAGACTTCACAACCAGGTAGGAGATGAGCCCATCGTCGTCCTGGACCGTCGTAGGAGGCACCAGGAAGCTGCAGCCCAGCTGACGCAGAGCGGTGAATGACCTCTGCACATCCTCCACCTCGAAACACACGTTGCTGACAGTATCCACCGACTCACGTGGGCTGACATCGTAAAGACACTTCGCACATGGATCCCGGTGTGATTTGGGAGAGTCCTTGCCCGTGATGACCGGAGGCTCTTCGCTCAGTCCCCCACTGCTCAGGTCTGGTCTCTCATTGACGACGAACACCGCGGCTCCCTTCCTGAACGCCAGCTGCCTGGAGGCGCCCGTCAGCCTGCTGGCGAAAAGACTGAACTTGAATTTGGATACAAGGTCGTTCGCTATTTTCTCCACGTTAGAAACGTGGAGCGAAATGTGGTGTAACCGGCTCAAGTAAGCGGCCATGTTTTGTGTGACGTTTTGACAGGGGGCGTGTCCACAGGTCAGATGTTTTTTTTTTCAAACGTTCTTAAAAAACATTTATTTTAAATTAGTATCACCAATGTCGTCGTTTAGCATCTGTAAATATATATATAAAACACACCGGAAAGTAACTCGAGTGAGGATATTTTATTTTATAAAAGACGAACAATATTTTTTTCAGGATCGGAATTATTCTGGTAATTTAAACAATGGCAAACGCATGTTTGGATAGTTGATTAGATTCTCTTTAAACGAAATTGTATGTTTATATTTATATTGAAAATGCTTACATTTATATTCAAAAATGCTTACATTACATGTAAAACTACTTCATGTTAAACTGCCCTCCACAGCACAGTGTTGGCGAAAGGAACTCCAGATACAAATACATTTTGGTATTAAACTAAAGATGAGATGTATTTTAGTAATACGACAATTTATGTTTTATCGATTGACCATGAAATTCTACAGCTGTTGCGAAATCAAAATTCCGAGTTTACATAAAGTTGTCATATAATGGGTCCCATATTTCCGATTTTAGTGAACGCAGCACATTGCGCTGCTCTTGTCCAATGGCGTTGCGTTCTGGGCCAGATGATTGGTGACGAACACACAAGCTCGCGTTTATTTTGGCTCTGCTACTCATTTGTCTCCGTGTCGCCGCCATTAAAAATACCGAGGCAATGTAACCACGGAGTGTCGCGGATTTACGCCATGATTCGAGGCGTCCAGAGGCCTTTCCAAGATGCTGTTTATCCTGCGAGGGGTTCTTGTGGCCATACATGTAAACATGTGAGAGACTAAAGCAGCCGAAGGAACTCGGATTGGGAAAGATTCGACGGAGCCGGAGGAGGGGGACTGGGCAAGTAGGGTTTGTTGTGGTTTTCAGCAGCACTTGAGAAACCAGCGCAGCTGCGAAACGGTAAGATTTTTTTTTCTCGCGCCTGTGGATCCAAACTAACACAGTCCGCGAATTCTGAGACGAGTCAACGTGCTGCTAAATCCACCGTCAGCCCCCCCAAGTTGGCACGAGCTGCTCGCACCAACTCGTTAGCTCGCCTGCTAGTAAGCTAGCGCTAATTACTGACATACTATAGTTTGCCTAATAAAAGCTGTAGTCACGTGAAACCCAGGCAGCTGGCAGGCAATTCAATGTCTCTACTCCACCCCTAGCTTCACTGTTATTCTGACCGGAATGTATCCGTGTGCTTTGCATTCAGCATGTCGTGCAGCAGAACTCGTTTTTGACACGATCCTTTCCTCGCCGACCCGCTGTCATTGCCACACGTCTCACGGCATCTGTTGTCACCCTCTCACCAGCCATCCGGGTCCACGATGACAGAACAGAAGGAAAAGTGGGCCTGTGACTACTGCACCTATGAAAATTGGCCCTCTGCAATAAAGTGCACTATGTGCCGTGCACAGAGGTCCAGGGGTCCAATCATCACAGAGGAACCGTACAAAAGCAGCCCCGATCTGGATCCCAATCTCGTGTGGGACCCTTCCAGGACTGAGAGTGGCAGCAGCCTCCTCATCTGCCCTGACTCCAGTGCCAGGCCCAGGATCAGGTCAGCCAGCATGGCCGAGCTTGCGAATAAGTGGTCCTGTCAGATGTGCACCTACTTGAACTGGCCTCGGGCCGTCCGATGCACACAGTGTCTGTGTCAGCGCCCAAAGTCCTGCAGCCCCACCGACTACCCCCAGACCTCAAGCTCCAGCCGTCCGGCTCTCCACTCCCCTGTGGACACCTGTGAGGAATACAATGACAGGAACAGACTTAATACCCACCAGCAGCACTGGACATGCACATCTTGCACTTACCAAAACTGGCCCCAAACTGTGAAGTGTGTGGTGTGTGACCACCCAAAGCCCAACAACCACCAGGACGCCATCGAGCTGGCCGAGTCCGCGGAGACGTCGCTCATGATCAACGAGCAGGACAGGGCACGGTGGAGGGGCGGCTGCAGCGGAGGCCAGAGCCAAAGGAGGTCCCCGCCTTTGGCCAAGAGGGAGGACAATGTCAAAATGGATTTCCAGAGGATAGAGCTTGCAGCTGGCGCCATGAGCAGCAAAGAGGAGCAAGAAATGGATTTCAAAAAGTTAAAACAGATCCGAAACCGGATGAGGAAAACAGACTGGCTCTTCCTCAATGCATGTGCTGGTGAGTTTCACACGTTGCTCTCATGTTTGTATTGTTGCCGCAGTGTTCATACTTGGACAGAAAATGAACAGTCTTGTCTAGTTTTCCCTTTTCTTCCCTTTGTGTCCTTTTTTTGTGGCCCCATGCCTCAGCCAGGGTTGCAGAGTAGTATGATCCACATCAGGTTTATTAATGGAAGACAGTCAGCCTCATTGTTGTCACTGAAAATATTCGAGTACAACCGAACGTGGGATTGTCAATCCGGTTCAAGGGTTTTATTTCACTAGCTGGTTTTTGTCAATGACGTACGTGAAGGAGATCTCCGGCTGAAAGCTTTGTGGGAATAGGATCCAGCTCATCAGCAGACCCCAGGCTGTCCTTGGTCGGCTGCTGAAAGTGCCTTTGAGAAAGTGAGAGGGCGCGAATGCCTCCCAGCTGCTGGGGATGAATGGGCAGTCTGGGCAGCACCGCCGCAGCCGACGACGACGCTGTGGACGCTCCTGGCTGCGAGTCAGCAGGCCCTGTAAACAGCGGTGTGCTTATGTGCTGACCAGGAGCCTTCGGGAGGGAGAAAATAGCCTTGAGAAGACATCAACACCCGTCAACAAAACAGGGAAAAAGGCAATAAGGCAACATGTGATCTATGTTCTTCTGACCTTTGCTCTCTCCAGCTTGTTGTTGAGCAGAAAACAAGTGAGAGGGAGACGTGTCTCCCTCCTGTATGTCCTACTTGTACCTGACATGACTCCTTAGATTATTTCCTGTACATGCTTTGTTCCTACAACGACTTCTTCATTGCCTTTGCAAACACTTCAGAGGTGCATGTCAGTGGAGGAAATGAGTCCAGAGCACTTCCTTCACATACTGTTCCCCCAGTTTGTACGGTCAATGTTTACTCAGGACTCTGTCGCTGGGCCAGAACCTGACGGTCCCTTTGATCCCTGCCTTCGCTTCGTGCAAAACGCTCCTCGAGTTCCGTTGGAGGAAAGCGACGATGGCATGCAGAGTGCATGTGATTGCTAAAGCACTGTGAAGTGTTTACCGTCCAAGTGCTGGAAATGATGTTGTAGATCAGCTGATTTCTTATCTGTTGGGCACAAACAGACCCCCACCCCCCACCCTCGTGACCGCAGAAACCCATGAAAAATGATGGTAGAGATCTCACTACGTCCCCACCTAATGTCTTTGTAAAGGACGTGTGGGTCACACGCCTGGGATCAGGAACGGCGTCACAGCTGTGAAACACAGCGAGACAGAGCAAAGCATTTAGAGTTTGAGGCAGCGTTTTACACACTGAACTGTTTCTTTTTCCTTTTCTTTTCTTTTCCTTTCTAGAGGGCGTTTCTTGACGCCCTGCTTTGGTCAAACTGTCGTGTGGTGTGACCACACAGTGGAGGCCTCAGGAAGGAGGAGCGTCAGTTGTTGGACCAGGAATGTTGATCATTGTTTGAATGATGACACGTATTGTATGAAAACTGCACCCAGGGACGCCTGGGGTGGGGGTGGGGGGGTCCACACACATCAGGGTCAGATGTGGAAATAAATGCCATTAAAGTTTGTCAAACTGATCTTGCAGCCACAAACGTCCGACATCGCCCTCTGCGAATTCTAGATAATTGACCATGTCTGTGATGGTCAGGTCCTCGCAGGGTCACTTGCAGAGAGCATCCCTTCTTCTCTCTTAAACGGAACGTTCTAGACTGTTGTCTTGTCTGACACAGTTCCCTGAAAGCTCCTCGTCGTCACAAACAGCTGACGGCGTTATAACTCTTCTCCGGCGGCTCGCTGGTGTCCACGTCTGAAGGTCATGTGAACGCTGGATTCGTTTCCAGTTCCATCGGTTCCTTTTCTGCGAGCCCCTCCCAGGTTTCAGTTTGAATCAGCCGAGACGAGGAACAGTCGAATGCATGAGAACAGTTTGGTGAGTGTCTGTATGGATCCTTTGGCCAAGCACGGACAAGGAGCCAGGAGGGTTTGGTGTTGGTCTCAGTCCGAGGCTGCGTTTTCTGCTGCCGCTGTAAAAATATTCCTCGTATTTTACTTGACAGATGTTTTGCAGTCGCACATTCTCAACAAGCCGTCAAAGCCGGCATGTGAAAGGATTCATTCGGTGGCAGCGCTGACTTCCTGTGTTCTAACCTTCCTTCCTTAGGTGTGGTGGAGGGCGACCTGGCAGCGATCGAAGCCTACAAGTCGTCCGGCGGCGACATCGCTCGGCAGCTCACTGCAGACGAGGTGCAGCTTCTGAACCGGTCGTCTGCGTTTGACGTCGGCTTCACCTTGGTTCATCTGGCCATCCGCTTCCAGAGGCAGGACATGTTAGCCATCCTGCTCACGGAGGTCGGTGCACGCACGCACACACACACACACACACACACACACGTCAAATCACTGGAGTCGTTTATTAGACGCCATCTTTGTTGTAAACTCTGCTGCGGTACGCTTTGGATAGCTGCGTCTCCCCTCGTCCACCCCATCAGTGTGTGATTGTTGTGTGCCAGAGGAGATGATACGTAGCAGATGTCTGTGATGCCCATAATTACAGTGGAAGTGCACTTTGAGGATTAGGTGGAGGATTAACCTGGCTGCAGTCCTGTCACTGCTTCCTAATGGACGTGATGCCACAGAGCTGATGTGGTTCGCAAGGAGGCCAAGGGGATTAGGAAACGAACAGGGGGGTGTGCAGTGAGGAGGGGAAAAAGATGACGTGGGGTTTTTGCCTGTATATTCTTTTATATTTATGATATATTATTTTGTGTTTTATTTATATTTTCTTATATATATATATATATAATGTCTTTGTGTGTGTGTGTGTATATATATATATTCTTTGTTTATTTTTATACATTTGTTATATTTTTTAACATTTTATATTTTTAATGTATTTTTTTTTACTTCTGTTTGGGAAAAAAAAACAACAATTATGAGCTCATCGTGTGTGCTTGTGTCCTTTGCAAGTGACGTATACTGGATATTTGTGTCATGTAGGTGAATCAGCAGGCAGCCAAGTGCATCCCCTCCATGGTGTGTCCCGAACTGACTGAGCAGATCCGCAGGGAGATCGCAGCGTCACTCCATCAGCGCAAAGGAGACTTTGCGTGTTACTTCCTCACAGACCTGGTCACCTTCACCCTGCCTGCAGGTACCGAACCTGAGTTGTTTTTAAGATGCACCGTCCACTAACGTCTGCAGCAGTGGAGGACGTGTGGGACTAGAACCAACTGCTGTGGAACAGGGTCCTCTCACACCACGGCACCGTGTCGTGTTTCTGCTCTTGCTGGCAGCGCCGGAGGAATAACGGTCCTCCTTGTTGTCCAGACAAACATCAGCGTCCTTTTCCTGTGGCGTCACCGCCTCAGAGACAAGACACACACTCTGGGTTGTTCTGTGATCCCGGTTCCTCGACGTCCCTGACAGATGTGAATTTTTCTGAACTGATGTTTCCTCTCGGTCTGATTTGGCCCGAGGCCCCGCTGCACTCGGCTCTCTGTTTTCAGATAAAGCCCCCGCCGCTGGTTATTGAGCCGCAGAATCGCCGCCAGTGTTCTGGCTTTTGTGTGTGTGTGTGTGTGTGTGTGTGTGTGTGTGTGGATGCTGGACAAAGCGTGTGTGTGTTGTAGCGTCAGCCTGTGAATGGAATTGCGCAGAACATGGCGTGTGTGCGTGTTGCCAGCGTGTGACGTCAGTTGTAATGAGCTGGGGGGGTTTGGTCCTTTCCGTCCCTCAGACATCGAGGATCTGCCGCCCGCCGTCCAGGAGAAACTGTTTGATGACGTGCTGGACCGAGACGTGCAGAAAGGTACGTGTGCACGTTCCAACAAAACACCAGATTGAAGGAGGAGAAGGAGCAAACGTCAATGGGTTCCTGGAAAACCTGACAACAGCCATGTTGGTGTCATTACGGTAATCATCTTTACCGTAATGACACTTTCTCCTTCTCCCAGCTCCCTCTTCACATAGTAAAAGTGACTGTTTGCTAACAGTCGTGTAATTACGGTATTACAAAGTATGTTAGCATGAGAGCATGAACGTGGGATCGAATCTCTGCCTTTTCTGGACCAGAGCTGGAGGAGGAGTCGCCCGTCATCAACTGGTCTCTGGAGCTGGGCACACGCCTGGACAGCCGCCTGTACGCTCTGTGGAACCGCACGGCCGGAGACTGTCTGCTCGACTCGGTCCTCCAGGCCACCTGGGGCATCTACGACAAGGACTCGGTCCTCCGCAAAACCCTCCACGACAGCCTGCACGACTGCTCGCACTGGTGAGAAAACGTGACCTCTTCAGAATCCGACCTGGGGTCACTCGGCGGATGTGTCTGTGAAAGGGCTCCTGTTGCGATCGCCCCCTGGTGGCTGGTCGCGGGAATGGTCACGAATCGCACCCCGCTGTGTTGCCAGATTGGACAAATTCCTGCAGTGTCTCAAATCTTGTACTCTTGTACTACAGTACATGTGTGTGTCGTAGGTTTTACACACGTTGGAAGGAGTGGGAGTCGTGGTACTCGCAGAGCTTCGGGCTGCATTTCTCCCTGAGGGAGGAGCAGTGGCAGGAGGACTGGGCCTTCATCCTGTCTCTGGCCAGCCAGGTGAGAACGGTCGCAGGTCCAGGTGACGCTCACCTGAGGGACATCAGGCTGTGACAGCTTCTCCCAGTGCCAAGAATTTCCACAAACAACATCTTTTTCTCACCTTTGAATTCATTTAGCGAAGACGAAATCACCCTTTTTCTTGTCTGCGTCTGTTGCACAACAAGAAAATCCTTTTTCTGTCTAGAACGCTGGCGGATTATTCATTCATTTTTTTTCTTTTATATATAATTAGAAACAGGATTTTTTTCTTATTGCACACAGAAACATCCTGCTCCACTACTACTACTTTTCTTTAGTAAAAATGTGCTTGAAACAAGTGAAAAATGTAAAAACAAGTTCCTTATTCAGGTGACGTGTCTTCTTTGTAAAGAGATTTTCAGAAATAAGACAAATATTCTTGGTAACATTTATTACTGTGTGTGTGTGTGTGTGTGTGTTATGTGTGTGTGATGTGTGTCGTCCTTTGCCCCCTCTGCCCCACCAGCCCGGCGCCAGCCTGGAGCAGACACACATCTTCGTTCTCGCACACATTCTTCGGAGACCGATCATCGTCTACGGAGTGAAATACTACAAAAGTTTCCGTGGGGAAACGTTAGGCTACACTCGATTTCAAGGTGAGTTCCATTCTTCTGAACGTTGTCATGGTGATGGTTCTTCTCTTCACTGACATTACGTGGTTGAAGGTGCAGAAACTCCAGCTAAATTATTTGTCTTATTTTTAGTCAGAATGTCTCATTTTTGACTGTTCCTCTGTCCTCTGACTGTTCCTCTGACTGTTCCTCTGTCCTCCGACTGTTCCTCCGACTGTTCCTCTGTCCTCCGACTGTTCCTCCGACTGTTCCTCTGTCTTCTGACTATTCCTCCGACTGTTCCTCCGTCCACCTCCAGGCGTGTACCTGCCTCTGCTTTGGGAGCAGAGTTTCTGCTGGAAGAGCCCCATCGCTCTGGGCTATACCCGTGGTCACTTCTCAGCCCTGGTCGCCATGGAGAACGACGGCTACGACAATCGCGGCGCGGGCGCCAACCTCAACACGGACGATGATGTCACCATCACCTTCCTGCCGCTGGTGGACAGCGAGAGGAAGCTGCTGCACATTCACTTCCTGTCAGCGCAGGAGGTGAGAACGACCGTTCCTATGTAAACGGGTTTACCGTATTTACTCTATGACACTGAAGACAAATTACACACTGTAAAATGAGTTTACCATGTTTACTGTAATACACTAGAGAAATGAGCCTTATTTTCCACTGAGTTGAATGTACTTTGGAGGAATTCCTGCCTGAAAACACACTGGAACCTAAAAGACCGTAATCATTTTACAATCCGCCGGTGTTGGTGACGTAGATGGGGAACGAGGAGCAGCAGGAGAAGCTGCTGCGGGAATGGCTGGACTGCTGCGTGACAGACGGAGGCATGTTGGCAGCCATGCAGAAGAGCTCCCGCCGCCGTAACCACCCCCTGGTCACCCAGATGGTGGAGAAGTGGTTGGACCGATACCGGCAGATCCACCCTTGTGCCTCTCTCTCTGACGGCGAGGAGGAGGAGGACGAAGACGAGTGAGCGACAAACGGACACGCTGGGCGGGGGGGGGGGACCCTTACCATTATCTACCATTATCTAATTTTTTGTTTTTGTTTTGTTTTCTCCAAAATGTAAATCTTTCACTCGTAGTAATGCATGTGTTCTGTGAACTCGGTTATAGAGGAAAAAGAAAAAAAAAAACGAGCACCAAAAAAAACGAATCCTGATGACCGATCCTTGTTTGAAAGCACATCACCTTCCTCTACTCCGATTTCAACATATTCAACCTGAGAGAAGTACTAGTACCTGTAGGGAAGAATGCTTTATGTATTTAAGGAAATCCCAAAAACTGCACTAGATGACAATTTTGTGTTTGCCTGACAGAAATTTTGCTTCAAACTGAGGACGCTAATCCCTGTTTTTTCCTAACTGCTGATTCCTCCCGGGAGCCTTTGGCAGCCTCCCTCTGATGTTGGATTGTATTTATTTGTCGAGCAGAGTTTGTGTGCTAAGGTGATTACCTTCGGTCTGCCCCGTTTCATCTGTGTTCAGTCTTCAAGTATTTATTTTGCACATCTACATTCTGGAAGGGAAGTGTGCGTGTGTGTGTGTGTGTGTGTGTGTGTGTGTGTGGGGGTATTGCCCAAATGACAAACGACAAACAAGTTTACTGACATTTTTACGTGAGATTTAAAGCTCATGTTCCTGTTGGAGTGGGTGGCGGTGACGCTAGTGGGGAGACGAGTTCAAACCAAACACTCTGCCTCTTTCTATGAGTGCATTCATATTAAATTTGACTCACTTGCATCTTTCTGTGTTACTTTTTTTTCTTGACTTTGCTGTTCGATACACAAGCACACAGCTGATCAGTCGCTGTGTGATAAGTTTCCTGCATAAGTGATCAATCTGAACTGCAAAGTTGCAGCCTGTTAAATAATCTATTTCAGTGAGATGGTTTCTTACAAGAGAAACATTTTTTCTGGGATTTGTCCAAAAATCAAGGATAATTTTTTTTTACATGTATCATTTGTATTTTTTCCATAGCTGATTGTGCAGATAGTCTGGCGCCCTCTGGTGGCCCAACAGTTCTCAAAGAAAGCTCAGAAACAGCAGCTCATTATAAACACAGCTGGTTCTCAGAATCAGATCTTTTTATTTGAACTGCACTGAATGCTAAATGTTCACCTTATACAAGAAACAAATACAAATACTCACACTAAAAACAAACAAAAAACCCAAAACATACTGCTGGCTGCTTCTTCTGCTATTGTCGGGACACTAAGTAGTTTCTGCTATTGCTCGTACAGAGTACAGGACGCCCCGAAGAACCTGGCCTTCAATAGAACAAAGAAAAAGAGGAGAGAGGCTGGAGCACATGGGACTATTGTTATAGGAACATTTAACTAGGCAATACAAATCTAACAGGACTCTTCAAAACTCTTCAACACCAAAAACGTGGGATGCGCCTTGTTTATAAAAATACCACAATGGAGAGAATGACGGAAGAGAGCAAATATCTAACCAGACTGAACCGTTTTGTCACTTTTTCTGTTTTTTGTTTTTTTTTTTTTCTTCAGACAAAATTCTGGGAATATCTGCAAAAATGTGTTTTCCTGAGTGTTTAAGAAAAGTTTGCTTTAACCCTTCCCTGTCTGTGGGGTGTGAAACGGCGCCGCCCAGAGCGGATCACATGCAGATTCGCTGGTCGGACGCATTAAAAAAAACCAAAAAAAAAAACCCAAATCAAAACAAAGAAACTTCCTCACATAATCTCAAAGTTCAGCTACAATCAAATGGGTAAAGTGAACAGTCGCTATATTACAGGGACGACATGGGAACAACTGTTGGAGGATTGTTGTCAGGACGTGGTTGGAGCCACCCCAGATGATGGCTCGTCTCTTCTCGTCTGACAAATGATAAATATATGTGTCGATAATCCATTTGAAGAAGGAAAAGAAAAATAATTCTCTTCTGAGGCAGAAACCAGGGGCCTGAACAACACACATTAGTTACATAAGGAGGGTGAAAGGTCGGCGTGGGGGGGTGGG
>CAAKHB010007402.1:21870-49660 GCA_901007665.1 Aeoliscus strigatus | reverse complement strand
TGTGTGTGTCTGTCTGTCTGTCTGTCTGTCTGTCTGTCTGTCTGTCTGTCTGTCTGTCTGTCTGTCTGTCTGTCTGTCTGTCTGTCTGTCTGTCTGTCTGTCTGTCGATGGATATGTACTCGTGTTACACCAGAGGCAGTAACAGTAAGGTAAAAAAGGTAATAGCATGCAAATATAGTTGTATGGATATGTATATATGTATATATATATATATATATTACTGTTCTCGAGTTATCTATTCATCACTGCTCATATTCATACTGTTTATTTAAAAAGGTGCCCTACGTTTATACAACTGCACATCTGCATATTTACCCTTATTTACTAATTTACACATCCTATTTGTGATGCCTTTACGTTTAGTTAAGTTTCCTCTAGATTTGCTAGTGAGTGTGTATCATCCTTCAAAGTATCTTCTCTTCTCTTTTACTTTATACGTCTATTCTATTGTATAAAATTAAAACTCTCATGATGGAGATCAGTTTGGTCAGTACAATAATAATTCATCTTGATGTAGTCCAAATAACTGAAACCAAACTTCTAGGCTGAGGACTAGCACAATACATTAAGGCAAATTTGAAGAATGACACTTGTGCATAAACTTTTTGATTTTTTTTTTTCAAAAAGGATGCTCGGATGCTTTTTGAAAAAAAAATGCATTATTTGCTGTCAGTATCACGACTGCTCCACATAATACAGCCCCCCAACCCCCCCATGTAGAGAGCAGTAACCAGGCCGTGCAAAATATGCCCAGAGTCCTGCGAGATGTGGAGGCGCTGAAACAAGAAGCGTCCTTCCTGAAGGAGCAGATGGTCCTGGTCAAGGAGGACATCAAGAAGTTTGAGCAGGACACTGTGCAGTCCATGCAGGTGTGTGATGGTGTTAGGAGGAACAACTCTGAAGCATCACAATGTAGATCTAGATGTAGAATCTTTGCATGAAGTGTGTTTACGGTTGGTCAGGTCCTGGTGGAAATCGATCAGGTGAAGAGCCGCATGCAGCTGGCAGCAGAAGCTCTGCAGGAGGCGGACAAATGGAGCACGCTCAGTGCCGACATCGAGGAAACCTTCAAGACACAGGTAAGTGTGGTTCTGATGGCTTCTCAACACCAGTTTTAAAAAAAAGTCTCAAAAGGCAACGTTATTTTCAAATCTACGATGTGTGTGTGATATACAGCACAGATGAAATGACAGACCTCTCAACACACAGTGGGAACGGTACCAAAAAGTACAACTAGTACATAAATTAAGTACTGACTGTCATATATTTTATATATTATTATTTATAATACACACACACACACACACACACACATTTATTTCTTTGGCCTTTGTCCGTTGTTGGTATGTGAAACCATATTACACTGAAGTTGTTCATGTTTCCACATAACACTGTTTACTCTGTGTGCCATGAACACTATCGGATTGTTCTGGTCCTTCTCACTTGAAGGATCTCGCGCTGATATCGTCCAAGCTCACCAGCATGCAGAACAGCCTGGCCATGCTGGTGGACACCCCCGACTACTCTGAAAAGTGTGTCCACCTGGAGGCTCTGAAGAACCGCCTGGAGGCTCTGGCCAGCCCGCAGATAGTAGCGACGTTCAATTCCATGTCTGTTGGTGAGGACCCCTTGTTGTATGTCTCCTTCCACCTCTACGTTCAGCTTTCGCCATGTTTCGCGGTTTCTCTGCAGAACAAGCCCAACTGTTTGTCAAAGTCTTCACAGAGATCGACAGAATGCCGCAGCTCCTGGCCTACTACTACAAGTGTCATAAGGTCGTTGACCTCACCAATACTAACTTTGTATTGTTGTAGTTTGATCTGTGAGATATTCATGACCGTGTGTCTCTGGTCTCTGCAGGGTCAGTTAGTGAGCATGTGGCAGGATCTGTCTCAGAGCGAGCTTAGTCTGAATCAGCAGCTCTCTGAATTCTACGACACGTTGCTCTCGACATGGCACGCTCAGCTGCAGTGGAGCAGCCAGGTGACACACACACACACACACACACTGTAACTCACAGTCACCACCGGTTTGGTGTCCTTACAGCAACATGAATGGTTTAGTGTTGGAGGTCTGATTCAGTAAGCTGTCCAACATGCACCAAAGTTACTTTGTAGAAAGAAGCAGTTTATTGAAAAATGAAAAATGTTCAACATTAAATTCCTCATTAAGAAATTATTGTTCTATCACAACTGCAACAAAACTGAATAATAATAATAATATTAATAATAATAATGATGCAGTCATAAAGTTCAAAGTGCTTTGCAACAATGGAGATTAAAAATCGTGCAAGAAGGAAGCAAACTCACACAGTAAAACCCTTTAACACAACAAAAATTAAAGACAATTATGAAAAGACAACAACAAACAACAGCAAAACAAATATGTCAAGGTAAGCAGGTGTGCAGCGGTTCACACGTCAGCTGATAACATCTCCACCAGGTGTTCCGGAACCCTCATGAGGTGGTGACGGTGCTTCTGATCCAGACGTTGGGCGCCGTGGTTCCCTCCATCCCGGTGTGTCTGAGCACATCCATGGAGCGGGTGGCCCAGGAGCAGCGCCTGGACACGCTGCTGGAGCTCCACCACACCACCTCCACGTTCAGCCACGGCCTGGAGACGGCCATGATGCCCCATCTGGGTGGGTACAAACCCCAAAACTGTCTGGTCCCAGGTGAATCAGTATTTTTTTGTTAGCCTGGACCATTGCTCTCCATGGAGACGAGTTCAGGTGAATCAGTAGTTTGTGGTCGTCATGGAGCCTGAATACGATCATTGTTGAATCAATGTGGAGACGACAGTGTTTCTCCTACAGGATGATGTCATAGCTTCACCTCTCTTTGGCCTCATGCTAACTGGCTAACAACAACAACAACGATGGCGTCTGATTGTGTTGGATGTAATGTGTCTGTTTGTCTCCTGGTTCCGTTCATCTTCTTCTTCCATCTCATGCTCCGTGTCTTCTCTGTGATGGTGTATTCCTGTGTCAGTGTTACAGGGCCACCTGCAGGTCTGGAGGACGTACTACAGCAGCTTCACTGGGTTTGTGTGGACGCACACATTCCTGTAGACTGATGCCATGTGGACGTTTTTAAAACTGTTTCAGTTCCGTCTCGGTGTGGACGTGGACTTAGTGCCTGTGCTTTGTCTCCAGGTGACAACAACCTGCTGAAGGTGAACGAGCTGGTCACTGCGCTGTACGATCCCTACAAATCGTACCAGCTTCAGTACGGAGAGCTGGAGGAAGCTCATCTCCTCATCCAGATCAGCGCTGTGCCTCTGGTGAGGCGACTCACACACACACCACACACATCCAGTTTTCACCTGTGCCACACCCGTCATGTCTTGTCTGTCCTCAGGAACACGGGGAGGTGCTCGACTGCGTGGAGGAGCTGAGCCACTCAGTGGGAAAGCTGTTCGGCCTGGCGAGCGCCGCAGTCGATCGCTGCGTCAAACTGACGGACGGACTGGCTGTGTGTGGGCTCCTCAAAGCTCTCAAAGCTCTCTTCACCAAGTACGGCGACTTTACTCCTTCCAGAGATTCTTTTGCTCTTTCTGTTTCCAACATTTTCTCGTTCAGGTACGTGTCAGACTTTTCGACTACGCTGCAGTCTGTGAGGAAGAAGTGCAACTTGGAGGACACGCCCAGTTCTTCTGTGTTCCAAGAGGACTGGACGTCCTTCCAGAACTCTGTCAGGTCCGTGGGCTTGTCTTCATTCAGGATGGTGTGACCGTCGACTTAGTTCTTCTTCTCTGTAGAATTATCGCCACCTGTGGAGATCTGCTGAGACAGTGTGGTGCCTTTGAGCAGCAGCTGTCAAACAAGTAAGAGGCCTAAAGACATGTCTGTACGCTCGACGTGTTTCTGGATTAAACCCATCCATCCCCACAGGATTCTGGGAACGGCAGGTAAATACTTGTCAGACTCCTACAGCCCTCGCAGCCTCGCAGGCATCCAGGAGGTGAGCTCCACGGACAGGAAGGGCGCCAGCAAGAATCCCTGGCAGGAATACAACTACCTCCAGAGGGGCAACACGGCAGAATACAACAGTCTGATGGAAGTTCTCCATTCACTGAAGGTGTGGAGGGCGGCGTTCTCTGTTGGTGTGTTTACAGCACGTCGACGTGTGTTCACAATCAGCTGTTTATCACCCATGGTGATTGGTGTCTGGTTGGTTCCTGCAGCAGGACGCTGCATTAAAACCTGTTGAAGATCTGATCCTGTGTTTGTCAATGAGACCAACCAGAAGCTCAGCAGTTGCTGAATAACTGGAACACCTCCAGGGAGGTGCAGTGGGCAGGACAGGAAGCTGATGCATGATCAATCAGTCTTTATTTATACTTGTGTCACATTCACTTTTCATGTGAGGTGAATGTGAATGTAACAAAGGGCATAAACAAAGAAAAAAGCAAACAATACCCACAGAACCCATGATACAAATTCAGTTCAGTTAAGAACCAGGAACTGAGGAAAGACAGCAGGGAGGAGACCCAGGAGGTGAACAAGACGGAAAGAATAAAAACCTGAGAACAGAGTAAAACAGATCAAGAGTGAGACCAGTGAGATGAGTCTTAATGTGTAGTCAAGGAGCTTTATAAGAAATTAAAATAATTCATAAGAAAACGAATGAATGAGTTTGTCATGAAGTCACACCCACTCCCTCTCTCCACCTGCAGGAGAAAGGAACAGGGAACTCCAGCCTGTTAGCGGAGCCCAGAGCGGCGCTGACCAGACTCAACCAGCAGGCCAATCAGCTGGCGTTCGACTCGGTCTTCTTTCAGATCAAACACCAGCTCTGGCACGTCTCAAAGATGGAGGTGCGCCACCGAGGAGAATCTTTGATTTGGTCTGACTGACCCTGTAACACAGGGGTGTCCAAACCAGTCCTCGAGAGCTACCTATCCTGCAGGTCTTCCATGTCACCCTGCTCCTACACACATGATCACCTGAATCACTCTGTGCAAAGTTCTGCAGAGACCTGACAATGAGCAGCTGATTTGAATCAGGTGTGTAGGAGCGGGGTGACATGGAAAACCTGCAGGATGGGTAGCTCTCGAGGACCGGTTTGGGCACCCCTGCTTAACACGACGCCACCGCTGCCGACACATTCACACCAGCATGCTATGGAGTACCGTAATTATCAGAAAACGGTTCCTGACACCTGAGAACAGCCATGTTGCTGTCATCACGGTAATGACTCACCAGCTTCGGGCGGTGAGTGATTGTAATTACCGTGATGACCTTTTCTCCTTCCAGTTCCTCCTTCACACCATGTAGAAACCCAGTGACACTTCTCAGCTTTCAGGAATCGACGGACGTTTTCTGGTAGTGCCAATAATCACATAATTACGGTATTCCAGAGTAGGCTAGCGGCAGCCACGGCGTCGGTGCTGGAGGGTTCGTTACCTGACAGTCTGTCCTCGCTGCTCTTTGGGTTCAGAGTCAGGAGTCGGCTGGTTTCACAGAGAGCTACACGGAGGACCTGCCCACCTTCAGCTTGTCACCACAGGAATACATCACAAATGTTCGTGAGACTCTCCTCACAGCCGCTGTGATGAACCATGGCCTTCAGACTGAACCACCGTCTGCATGTTCCAGATCGGCCAGTACCTGATGTCCCTGCCGCTGCACTTGGAACCGTTCGTGGCCCAGGAGGATCCGGGTCTGGAACTGGCCCTTCATGCTGGGAAGCTGCCGTTCCCTCCAGAACAAGGTGTGCGTCCGTCCGTCTGTTGTTGTTTTTTTCTCTTCCTGTGTGGCTGTGGCTGTGCCCTTGAAACGTCACCTCCCTCCGTCTCAGGTGATGACCTCCCAGAGCTGGACAACACAGCGGACTACTGGCTGGGCTCCATCGCCCGGGCGACCATGCAGACGTACTGTGATTCCATCCTGCTCATCCCCCAGCTGAGCCCCCACTCCACCAAACAGCTGGCCACAGATATCGGTACAGGAACCAGACTGTCCAAGTCCCTAACGCTCTGACTCCGCTCTGACTCCGCTCTGACACACCAGCGTACTTTGCGGAGTGCCGTAACTACACGACTCTTGGTGCTATCAGAGAACGTCGAACGGTTCCTGAAAGCTGAGGAGTGGTGAAGAAGGATTTAGTCGAAGGAACCTGAACTCCTCCTTCTCCTTTCTTTACATCAGATGATAGTTTTATAATTTGATATTTTTACACCTACAGTTACTGTAACCCTACTGTAGCCCCTGAGATAAGTACTTTCAGTCCTCCCCGGTGCCCTTTCAAGGATAAAACATTGGTAGTTTGTTGCTGTCATTACGGTATTGACTCGCTGGCTTCTGGATACAGCACGTATGGGATTACCATAATGACAGCGACATGGCTGTTTCAGCTTTCAGGAACCGTTTTCTGATGGCGCTGATAGTCCTGTAATTACGGTAATCCAACGTATGCTCACACCAATGTAGCGTTGGTGGTGAAAGGTTTAACAAACATGGTGGAGGCGTGGCGGCGACTCTCTTCTCGCCATCTTTGCTTCCATGTTCCTGCTGCTTCTCATCGTCTCTTGACCTGTCTTCCTGTGTCCCACCTCCTCTTTCTCCTGTTCGCAGTCGGGTCGGTGGTCAGAACACACGACACCAAAGGTTCAGACATGTTGGATTGACAGCTGTGACTCGTGGGTCTTGCGTGCCTCCTACATCTTAAGCTGTCACCGTTGTAGAAAAGCTCCTTTTAGATTCTTCGGCGTTCCTAAATGTGTTTGTCTCCTCACAGACTACCTCAGCAACGTGATGGACGCTCTGGGCCTGCAGCCCTCCCGCACCCTCCAGCAGATCGTCACGCTGCTGAGAGCCAAGCCAGAAGACTACAGGCACACCGCCAAAGCGCTGCCTCGTCGGCTGGCCTCCTCCATCGCAGCCCTCCGCTGCATCGACTACTGACGCTGAGGGAGGACTCTGTCCGTGGAGGGCAGCCGGCGTCACACCATCAGTGAGTCGGAGAGCAAACAAAGGTGAAAGGGATCGTACCTGGAAACGTAAGGATTTCCAGGTGGGGTTACAGCACCGCGGGGGGCTCCCTATGAAGTCAGGCTTTATGAAATGTAGAGAGATTGAAAAGGGTTTGTTTTCTACTGGTTCATGTGCAGGTGTGACCGACGTCTGGTCGGTGATGATGCCTTCAAGTCGAGCCAAAAGTGACTTTAGTTTTTAGGGGATGTGAGAGCATTTAGAATGTTTCTGATGGATACGTCAGTCGATCAGTTGTCTCATCTGTAACATTAAAGTAGAATGAGGTGATTGTCTGACTTGTCTTCTGTTCAGTGTTCTGGGGTGGAGATGGTCTGTGTTTTGTATTTGACAAAGAATGGTGTGAAGATATCTTTCATACTTTTATATGTGAAACAGTTCCATCAACTCTTTAATGCAGCCTGTTCCATCTCAGCAGGTTGCATAGAATCACAGTTTGGGAGAACGTGTAAATATTCCTGAAATCTCCCATAATTCAGTCAAACTATGCAACATGTCAGTCGTTCCTTACGAATGAACAGTTGTGTGTCTGACACAGGCAGAAGACACATACACACACACATATTAGACTGTGAAACACGGGTGAGACTCATCCTGAAGTGACTTTACAATTCAGTAGTCATGTTTGGAGAGGAGCATGTCACCATCAGCTGATTCCATCGTTGTTCTTCACGTTTTAGTTGGGATAATAAAACCATTTGAATGTCCACAAACAGGAACGAATGTCTCTTAAATGATCCACTCAAAGAAAATACATTTCACAAAGACAATACCCGTAATACTACAATCATATCAGCACTCACATTCATCCACAGATCATTGGTATTAAGACAAATTCTGAGATAACAAGCACAATTCATGTACCTCAATACAATCAATATATACGATATTTTTACAGGTATATCATTTGCATTAATTCCTACTTAAAGTACATTTGTATATATTAAAATATACTATGTATATTGTACAGTCTTCTACCCAGGGTCATTCATTTAACAAGTTATTCATTATTAATACACTAAATATTATCGATGGAACTGTATGTATGTATGCTAAAGTCTCATTCATTGCATGAAAGAATTGTTAAGAACAAATGTATGACAACAGAACAATTTGTATTCAGCTATAGTAACATCTCTTGTAGAGCACCAGAGGACGGAGGAGTGCAGATAAAAGTGTGTACATTCTGTGTCGGATGACCTTCATGCTTGGACACAGCAGATAACTTCTAGCAAGGAAGGGGAGTTGTGAATAGTGAAAAACTACTCGTTAGCGGTTGCGGATGCTCGTTAGAGAGAGAAAAAGTATGTGTGTGAACATAACCATCTTCAAGTTACAGCCTCCACACTGAGGAACCGAGTCAGATAGCGACGGGCCAATCAGCGGAGGATGCATCCTTCAAAGATGACCGCCATCATGGAGAACAGCCAAAGAGGAGAAGACCCAGACAACTGCATAATTCATATTTTGTATTATAAATGTACTGGGTCAGTCAGACTTTGTGAACGGACACACTTTGTTGTTTGTCAGAGAATAGAAGATCAAACCCAGAGCTCTGTTTACTGTATTTGGACTGATAGATCAAAACTGATTTGAGTCCAAATACCTTCTCCTATCTCTGCATTAAAGAACACGCAGGATCCACTCACACATGGAGACAAGGTCATAGGAGATCGGATCCAACTATATATACGCACACACACACACACACACACACTATTTTTTTAGTGTAATGTGAGAGAAAATACCTGCCTGTGTGTGTGTGTGTCGGAGCGTCCTCCAGCATCACACCGCTTCCTCTCCTCCGACATGGACCTGTGTTCGGGCCCTGACGTCAGCCGACGCCGCCCTGCAGCAGCAGCGGTCGGTGCCCACAGAGGACGGGGTACCGGGAGGGGATCTGAGGCAGGACTGGAAACAAACAACACACACAGACACACACACGCACGCGCGTGCATTTAAAAAAAAAAAAAAAAAAACTTTCGGAGGTGATGAAAGTAGATCCGGCCGGGCGGCAGAAGACGACGGTCCTCAGCGGCGGACCGAGCTCCGCTCGGACGGTTCCTCGGTTCGGTTGAGCAGCTGCTACCGCTGCCAGAGAGCCGAGCGACTGAGGCGGAGATTTGGGGGGAGTGGGGGGAGGAGAGACACCCGCCGGGTAAATCTTGTCCCGTGGAGGTGGAGGTGGAGGGTGGAGGGTGGAGCTGCGGTGAATAAGTGATGAGGACGGATCCCGCTCAGTGAGGGTGGACGTGACAGGCGGAGGGACACCGGCGGATGTCGGTGCTTCCAGCGTCAAACGATGAGCCAGCAGATGATGTTCAGTCACCGGAGATGATGGCCGCCGATGCTGCTCCAGGCTGCGGGACTTCCTCACGACCATCGCGCCCAGGCGGCGGCTCTTCTCCTCAGCGGAGGTTTCTGCCATCCGCCGCAGTGCTGCCAGCGGGCCGTCCGTCGTTCGACACTCCTCCGCCGCCCCAGGTGCCCCAAACAGAGCCGCCTTCCCGGGCCTTCGCCTTCCTTCATGTGTGCTCACCGGAGCTGCCGCCCCAGCGGGGGGGAGCCGGGATGCAGGAAGTGCCCTGAGCACCGGGGCCCTCTCGCTCGGATTTAAACCGCCGCCACATCCGCCACCATGTCGAAAGTTGTCAGCAGCAAGGAGAAGAAGTCCTTCAGCAAGAAGCTGTTCCGGAGGAGCTCGGTCCGCTCGGTGGGCAGCTTCATGAACAGAGTTCTCCGGACTCTTTCCACTCTGTCTCACTTCAGCACCGACGAGCAGGCCGAGCAGGACGAGCAGGACGAAGCCGCTTCGCTCCACACCGGCACCGGGGGCGGCGGCGGCGGCGGCGGCGGCGGCTCGCTCCCGTCCGACGACAGCGACTGCGGCGGCTTCCCCTTCGGAGACAAGGTACCGGGAGTCGCCGGGCTGAAGAACCACGGGAACACCTGCTTCATGAACGCTATCCTCCAGTGCCTGAGCAACACCGAGCTGTTCGCCGAGTACCTGGCTCTGGAGCAGTTCAAAGGAGCGGAGACCACCGGGGACAAGGCCCGGTCCAACGGGGTGCTGCCGATGCAGAGGAAGGGGGGCCAGCAGCAGCAGGACCACGGGGAGGTGACCGAGCAGCTGTCCGGGCTGGTTCGGGCTCTGTGGACCTTCGAGTACACCCCCCAGCACAGCCGCGACTTCAAGGTACCATCTGCACCTTCCATGGAAGAATGTCAGAGGGTGGAGAGGTCAGAGGTCATGAGTAGGACGTGATGGGCCCTGTCTGACTCAACAAATATGGAAGATTTACAGCACCAAAACATGAATGAATGAATGAATGAACGAACATCTTGAGGGAGAAGGAAGGTTCTGACCTGAAGAACTGACATCAGGGTGCTCAGGATCAGATACAATTAGTCTTTATTGTTGTGACATTAGAGATAATCAGGAAACATGAAGTATTTACAAAAATGTACTAATTTACCATAAAAGACACAACAGACGGATAATAAACGCTGACCGTCTTTACATGGACATGACAGAAAAATCGATGATGATGAAGATGATCAGGCTGTTTCTTCAGGTTCTCAGTGGACCCAAATGGACCCTACGAGACGTTCAGGGACTTGTTCCAGAAAGCAGGAAAAACTCCATGACAGAAATCAAACATTTTGTTTCAGTTTGTCAGTAAATCTGAAGTGAAGACTGCTCCACTGACTTCTCTTGTACTTCAGGTCCAACAAACTCTGGTCACATCACGTCAGAAGATGTGGTTGTAGATGTAGAGGTATCTATAGATCTATAGATGTGTAGGTGTGGACTCCAGGGGGCACAGCACACACCAAACACCCAAAAGCAATTTTATTATCCTGACTACATCACTGATGACTGCTGGCGTGGAGCAGCAGTACTCGTACATCTCCTGTCCGTCCACTGAGGGAAGAAAATATTTGCGTTACATTTTATATATGAACCAGACGTGCTTGTGTGGCTGTGTTTGGTCAACAACGCAGCTCCCACTTCTGAGTGTTTGTCTCTGTCTCCCACTGGAGCACGGACCAAACGGCAGATGTGTCTGTCAGCGGACAAACCCACTGCAGCTGAGCGTCCGTGACACTCCTCCTCTGTTTCTTCTAATGGCGAAGGAAGACGTCCAGGACACGTCCTCAAACATTCCCATCCAAACATTCCCATCCCAGCTGAGGGCTGCTCTGTCTCATCATCAGTTGTCATCTACCAGGAGTTAAATATAAAACAGCAGGGCTGAGTTGACGGACCACATGAAACGCTGCCTCTTCTTGAAAGCAGGGCTATTTTTGGGACATTTTTCCTCACCGGTTGTGAAGCAGGAGTGTCTGATTGAATTCACGGAACAAGTTCTACTGGAGGAGGGAAGAATATTTTCCGGTCACTGACCTGTGATAGGTACGGTCTGCGTGTTTTGGAGAACAGACCTTTTCCTCCCGAGCCCCGCCCTGATGATGCTGCCGTGGAACGTGACACTCCAACCTGCAGCTGTTTTGGCGGTTGGTCATCACGTGCCTCCTGTGTCCGATCACAATCTGAGCCCGAACCGAAAGCACTTAGAGATCATTACGAAGACATGGGCAGCAGAAACACTGGAAGTATCCGTCTCAGAGGCCATTTTCTCTCCGTTGGCTTTGAGGATAATGTTGTTGTTCACCGTCCTGCAGAGACAGAAAGATGTCCAAAAGGAGCATCCAATGTAACTTTATTAAAATAAATAGTGTGACAAATGTCTATTTATGACACAGTCATTAGATGTTCTGACATGACTTCTAATGTATTCATCGACTTCCAGTGATGATTATTCAAACTGATGGGACAGAAAGGCTAGGTTCAAATCCAGTGGTGTACTTAGTTACAACTTACATTTCAAATAGATGTTTACATGATCCCCAGATGTTTTGTCATGTGAGATCACTTCTGGGGATCACGAGTGACGTCAGACACGTTTGAAAATCTCAGTTTTCTGTTTAAAGCTTCAACTCTGGCGCGTCATTAAGAACGTTATGCAAAGGTACAAAGGAGGTTTCACACTCCAGACCAGCAGGAGGCAGCACATGACAGACGGTTATAGCACCAACTGTCAGGGTGCGTTCCACTTACTAGTAACTTGTGTAACTTGTAGTAACTTGCGGCCACATAACCTCTTTGGGTTTTTTTGTTCCGCGTTCGTCATAACGTCCCGTGCCGGTCCTTTGTTGGTGACCAACACGTTGTGTGTTTTTACGACGACACCGTCACAAAGTTCCCTGACAGCTGTGTGTGTACGTGTCAAAGACCCAAGTGCGAGTGGAACACACCACATGAGACAGAGAAACACTGACTTCCTGTCAACTGGCTTACGTTGCGTCGTACGAAGCAGTGTGACACAGTGGCTCACTGTCGCCTCCTCAGGACCAACAGAACATTACAAGACAAGATGAGCCACAAATGATGCGTTTAAATGCGCCAGGAACATCCGGGGGTGACTTCCCAGCTGCCGGTCTGGTGTCATCTCCAGCTCATTGTCAGTCCGGTCGTCTCCTGGTTTGAAAATACTCCCCCCATCACCCTGCTGACCTTTCAGATTGTGCTGACCGTCAGTTTGGTCCAACTGTGCTGTTTCTGGAAGATTCCTCTGAAACTCTCGTCTGTTCCTCCTGCCACAGAATGTAGTGTCAAAGAGCTCCCTTCAGTTCCGGGGGAACTCCCAGCACGACGCCCAGGAGTTCCTCCTCTGGCTGCTGGATAGGGTTCACGAAGACCTCAACAACATCGTCCACCCTGACGTCAGACCCCCTAGGAAGGTGAGCAGCACCTCCCCCCGCCCCCAGATCACCCTGTCTACGACAACAGGATGCATCAGCTGCTCTTCTCCTGGTTTTCTTCCAGCTGCCGGTAGAAGATGAAACTGCCCCTGAAGGATCTCCACTCCCAACGCCGGGCTCCTTTGTCCAGGAACTGTTTCAGGCACAATACAGGTGAAGGACTCGGACGCCGTTTGCGTCTGATTCACAGTGATCCAGTGAAAACAACATTGTCAAGCAGTAACATAAAGTCCACAGCAGCTGAAGTCTCATGAATCTTGTAAAATATTTGAATCTTTCTAATTCACATTTCTGGTACAAAATGATCTTTATTCTTAAACAATTTACTTGAAATAAGCAGAAAAGGGTTTTTTGATCTTATTACAAGCAAGACAGTTGTTCCACTAAGAACAAGTTCAGGGGATGTGTCTGAACAGATTTTGTCTAGAAATGAGACCAACATTTTTTGTGGTGTAGACAGTACTGAGATGTGTTTCGACGTCCATGTTGAACCACATGAAGACACGATGAACCACATCACATCTTCTCATGTAGATTGTGTTGTTTACACCACGAGTTTGATTATAAGTCAGTATTATTCATGTTTATCACTGACTTACTTATTGATGCCACTCAATCTTGATAGAATACTGATTCAGTACAAATATTTCTATTATTATTTATAGTATGAATATTATCATTTATATTGGAAGATTTAAACCTCCATATGTTCTTTCCAGATTTAGTGAACATTATTTATATAGCACCTTTCACAGACACGAATCACAAAGTGATTAATAAAGTCAAAAATCTGTCAGAAATTAGAATTAGAAAGACAATCATGGATGCAAACAATCAAACAAAAATACACTGTAAACATAATCAGAACCTATCTAGAAGTTAAGTAACAACTAAAAACACTGACAATGACATCGTTTTTTAACTTTTGAACACTGACGGTGCCGATGCATACGTTGGAGGGCCGTAATTACACAACTATTGTGCAGAAGAAGGAGTGGTGTGATGTGAAGAAGGAGAAAACGTCCACGTCCTGGAAGCTGAGAAGTTGCACTTCACAGACGAGTTGGTGTTATTATGGTAATTATTCTTCCAGATCTGGCAACAGAGCGAATGGGATTACCGTAAATGACAGCAACAACTTTGAGGAACCAATCTGAGTATTCGTGTAATTACGGACCTCCAAAGTGTGCTAGCGTGGATGGAGCTGGGGATACGGTCGGTGTCAGAGGGTGAAGTCGATCAGCTGCTCAGTCAACCTTTGTTAGAAAGATGTAAGAACATGGACATGTTGAACTAGTCCTTTAAAATGATGATGTCGTCCTGTCTCCACACAGGTCCTCCCTGACTTGCCCTCACTGCCAGAAACAGAGTAACACCTTCGATCCCTTCCTCTGCATCTCACTGCCAATCCCGGTCCCTCACACACGGTAAGGAGCTGGCACACAAAGTTGGAGGACGGGTTAGGGTTCGTCCCTGCCTAACGTGGTGTGTTGTGTTCGGCAGGCCCTTGTATGTGACCGTGGTGTACCAGGGGAAGTGCTCCCACTGTATGCGAGTCGGCGTCGCAGTGCCTCTCTCCGGCACCGTGTCTAGGCTGAGACAAGCTGTGGCCCAGGAGACCAAAATCCCCGCTCAGCAGGTGCTGCCTCATCTCACATTTATCCTTCAAACGTGGGACCTGTCCACACACAGACCAGATCAGGTCCAAGGGTTTTCATCATCTGGAACCTGAATACGACAGGTTTTGAAACCGGGTCCCAGAGTGACTCGACAATCCCTCCTCTAGTCAGCTGATTCCCCCCAGAATCATCGTCCTCCCTCCATCGACTTCGTCTCTAATAGTCAAATAGTTCTTAAAACAATCATTAGACACATTGTTACACTAATCATGCCATCTGACCTCTCGTTTTTTTAAATTTCAATTGTAAAACCAAAACCAACCCTCTGGGTGGGCGCCGACCCCCGACCTTTCGGTTAACTGACAGACCCACTGGACCACAGAGACAGTCCACTGCTGCTATTGTGGTGTTCTAGACCCAGATGGTGAAAATGAGGAAGAATCCTTCAATAGATTTCTGGATCCAGATGGTTCCAGAACAATCATCTGGTCCTGGTCCATTAGCAGCAGTTACTAACATTTCATTACAATACGTTCACAACTTTTGGACTTTTTCTGACAGTCAAATGCGACTGAAAACATGACGTCCTTGGCTGAGATAATCAATGTGAAGACGACAGTGTTTCTCCTGTACGATGACGTCATAGCTCCACCTCTCCTTAGCCTCATGTTAACTGGACAACAACAACAACAACGTGTCTGACCGTGTTGGATGTGACGTGTCTGTTTGTCTCCTTCTGGTTCTCTTTCAGCGCTGGTTTCGGTATCTCACTGTGGGACACACTCTCTGTGCTTGTTTCTAGACACGGTGTCACTGACTCTCTGACAGACGTAACGTCCTCTCCCCGGACGTATTTGTTGTGTTTGAGAACGGTTTTCAGCTGTTTGGTTCCGTGTGGACGGGGCCTTACAGACAACCCTGACAACCCTGCGCTTGTCTCCGCTCAGATCGTCCTCACTGAGATGTACTTTGACGGCTTCCACCGCTCTTTCTGCGATGACGATGACGACCTGGAGATCATTCAGGAGAGCGACTCCATCTTTGCCTTTGAGACACCGGAATTATTCAGGCCGGAGCAGATCCGCTCAAAGCGCGGCGGTACAGCGTCCTGTTTCTTCACTTCTGATCTGACTTCTATGCTCACGTGTCAGGATGTGTGTGAACATTTGGGGTTTCATGTCCGCTCTGTCTCAACCTGCTTGGCTTCGTTCCAGGGAGCCCACATGCTAATCTGAACCAGAACAACTTGAAGTACGCCACAGATAACAACACGACCCCCCCTCAGAGTCCCAATAAGAACAGCGGGCAGGCTGAGAAGATCGTCCTGCTGGTGTGCAACCGGGCCTGTGCCGGACAGCAGGGACGCAGGTACTGGAACCCGGCTCGTCCTTCGCTGCCCCCTGGACCGCGTTGAACCTTTGATTGTCTCTCTCCTGCAGGTTTGGAAACCCATTCATACTGTATCTGGAGCGCACGGTGACGTGGGATGTGCTTCAGAAAGAGATTCTGGAGAAAATGCATCATCTCTTGCGCCCCGGGGTCTTGGTGCAGGTGTGTAGGAAACTGCCGACTCATCGACAGGTGTGACAGAGGTGAAGACCTGAGCGCCGTGTCGTCCTCTGTGCAGGTCGGGCCCTTTACTTTACGCGTGGTTGGCGTGGTGGGAATCACGTATTTGTTGCCTCAGGAGGAGCAGCCACTCTGCCACCCTTCTGTGGAGAGGTAATACCACATATCACCACGTGGGGGAAGTGTTACCTCACTTGGATGGCCTGTTCTTTATGATTCATCATTCATTGGTCTCAGTAAACGACTGAACGTCATTTCCTTAAATTCTGTGAACTACTGATGTTGTCACACTCTGATAATAATAATAATAATAATAATAATAATGTGAGTGTATGAAAACAAACGATCATGTTGAAGGACTTGATAGTTGAAGCTGCAAACCTGAATCTGATGTGAGGGTCATGGACCAACAACAGAAACCGTCCTGTTGTCCTTCTGAACAGGGCCTTCAAGTCATGTGGACCTGGTGGACCACCTCATGTCAAAATCGTTGTCGAATGGGACAAGGAGACAAAAGACTAGTAAGTGGGATATAAGACGTGGATATGACAACGACCGTCAGCTCGTACATTCACACACACACAGTGATTTGAAGTTTGGTCTGATGACCTCGCTGACCTGACCGGGTTTCATCCCCTGCAGTCTGTTCAAAAGAACGGAGGATGAATACATCCCAGATGCTGAGAGTGTGCGTCAAGCGAAGGAGCAGCACCTGCAGCCTCAGACCTGTTCCCTCGCCCAGTGCTTTCAGCTGTACACCAAAGAGGAGCAGGTGGGTGGGAGGGATATCACACATACACAGTAGATTTGACAATAACGTTGACTTTGACTTTTTTTCCTTCCATGTCAATTCCAGCTGGCTCCTGATGACGCTTGGCGCTGTCCACACTGTAAGCAGCTCCAGCAGGGGAGCATCAAGCTGAGTTTGTGGACCCTGCCAGACATCCTCATCCTTCATCTGAAGCGCTTCCGACAGGTACTGACGGCAGACGCTCAGACCAGCGGATAAATGCCAAAGAAATGGAAAATATTACTGAGAATATTTGTCTTCTTTCTAGACATTAAATCTCTTTACAGTTACTATAAGACACATCACCTGAAAAACTAACTGTAGACATTTTTTTCACTTCAAACAGTGGAACAAATGTTGGCTAAAAACAAGTTACCTTTTCAGGCCATGTGTCTTCATGTAAGTGTAAAGAGATCTCTTGGCTACATATGAGACTTGGCAGATATTTGGATGACGCAGCTTCTTCCTGATAGCTGCTGTGAATTGAACTCGTTATAAACCAACGTTGCAGGACTGCGATCGTCGGATGAAGATGCAGAACATGGTGAAGTTCCCTCTGACGGGCATGGACATGGCGCCGCACATGGTGAAGAGGAGCCAGAGCAGCTGGAGTCTACCCTCCCACTGGTCGCCATGGAGACGGCCCTACGGGATGGGCCGTGACCCCGAGGACTACCTCTATGACCTGTATGCGGTGTGCAACCATCATGGGACAATGCAAGGAGGACATTACACAGGTACCGGCAGCAGACACGGGCCGCTGACAGAGAGGATTCCAACATCCACCACGTGTGTCCGTGTGTGTCTTCCAGCTCAGTGTAAAAACTCCATCGACGGGCAGTGGTACTGCTTTGATGACAGCGACGTTCATCCCATATCTGAAGACGACGTCTGCAAGCAGACCGCTTACATCCTGTTCTATCAGAGACGAGCCACCGTTCCATGTTGGTCCGCCAACAGCTCCGTTGGAGGTGCGCTCTCCACCACCAGGCTGACGACTCTTTGCTTCAAGTGCGACCTGAACCGCCGTCTGTCTCTTTCCCTTTCCCGACCTTGTAGGATCCACCAGCTCGTCTTTGTGCGAGCACTGGATCAGCCGTCTGATGGGGAGCCGTCCACCGAGCCAGGCGTCGTCCGGTTCCTCCAGACGCACCTCGCTGGCCTCCCTGTCTGAGTCCGCCGAGTTCACCGGTGAACGGAGCGAGGATGACGGTAAGACGGTCGTAAGCAGGTTGCCGTTCACCTGGTGAAACAAATATCAACGGGGATGTTTCTGCCACGCAGCTTTATCGAGCCGACCAGCAGTGAGAGGGATCCAACGACAGACGTTCTCCTCAAGATCGTCCATCGCTAGCCCCCTGGTGCTCAGCGAGAACGGAACCAAACCCTCCTGGTCTCATTCCGCTAAGCTCCAGCTCCGCTCCAACTCTCCCTCACGCTTCTCCCTGGAATCCCACTCGTCCTCCCCGACGCTGGAGATGATAGGAGAGGTGGTTGACGGCAAGCTGTCGGAATCCGGCTTCACTGGGTCTCCGAAACCAGAACCGTCGTCAGCGGGCAAGTCGTCGCTCGCCGTGTCTGACATCAACCCTAGCAGCAAACGGCCGATGGAGCAGGTTCAGTCCAAAGCGACGGCACAGGCCGAGCAAAAGAGTGCGATCCAGGCAGGAGGAATCAGCAACGTCGTCCCTGGTGCTGAACAAGTCGGTCCTCGCCACGGGGCGACTGCCAAGGACACGAAACAAAGGAACGGGTCGACAGACGGCTCCGGGGTGAAGAGGAGCTCCGCCAAAATGGGACTGGAGGGGGAGAGGAGTCCAAAGAAGCGTCCCACCCCCTCGTCTACGTCGTCCAGCTCTCTGTCTCCTGCGTCCCCGGCCGTTGACAAGTCGCCCTCTCGAATGCAGAACAAGAGCGCAGCAGCTGCATCAACCCCCAAAGACAAAAACGACGGAGCTCCGAAAACGAGCAAGGCCGGTTCCTCGAGAACAGCAACGCCCTCCAAAAAAGGGTCACCCCAAACCCAGGAGGTACTTCATCCTGACTCGGCTCAGCTGAGGAGGAGCGGTTCTCCGGCATCGCAGAGCTCTCATCCTCCGAGAAGGACGTCCCCGAGGGCTGGAGGTGAGAAGTGCGCTGCCTCAGGAAGGACGAAAGCAGCCGACAGGAGCACGAGCCGCGAATCCTCACGGGCCAACGTGCCCTCAGAGAAGAAGACGGGCGGTCCTACGTCCCGGCCGGGTGCCGGGAGTAGAGGGGAGAGCCGGCTGGGCCGCGCTGCGGAGAACAGGATAGCTGGTCGGAGCTCCAGCAGTAGCTCCTCCATAACCAGTCTACGATCGTCAAGCATGGCCGCTTCATCTGCGAACGTTCCCCCGACATCCAGGAGGCCGCGACAGAACAGCAAAACGGAGGACAAAGGCTTGTCCTTCTTCAAAACCGCTCTGAGGTCTAAAGAGAGTCGCAAGTCAACAGATGGAGGTAAAGCTGCTGTGGCAGAAGGGAAAGGAAGCCTGGAGGAGGGAGGGGGGGACGCAGCGAGAGACGGAGGACACGGAGCCACCAAAAAGGCCCAGAATGCTCCAGAAGCCCAGGCTCATATCGCCACAGCCAAAGACAAGGACTCCTCCAAAGCTGCCACCAAGCATTCACTGCTGCCCCCCACCAAGGCCAAGCTCCCTGGGGCAGAAACCACTCAGTCCTCGACCGCAAAAGAACTGTCAAAGAAGGAGCCCGCCAAAAAGACCATGCAGTCCCGCAAAATCCCCATCAGCTCCACACAAACGGGCCCGAGGGCCAAGTAACGTGTGGTTGGAGGGCCCCAGAAACAACAGCATCTCACTGTTGTGCAGCTCCGATGTCTTTTGACCATGGACAAACATCTGTAAAGCTCCTGCTTACTCAGTGGTTACCAGCTGCCATATCGGACCCTGCCACCCCCCCCCCACCACCACCCTTGTTGTACTATACATAAAAAGGAATTGGTTTTAACCGAAGCACTTTGGTCTGGAGAGCATTGATTCAGAGGAATATTCTACTGTATTGTAAATAAGCATGGGCTGCACATGGACTGCGTGTTCTGTCTGTAGCATAGTTGAGAGTGCTGACATCTCAGACCAAGAGGGGAAAAAGGGGATTTAGCACAACATGCACAGCAGATACATGACGCCAAACATGGACTACGCAGTCACCAAAGGAAGTTTACTGGCATTTTTTTTCTCCGATGTGTTGATGCAGTGAGTTATTTCCAAAATGGACACTCGAGCTCTCTGTTGGTGTTGAGAGCCACGTCAACATCAAACACCAGTGCCTCAGATAATCATAGTATGTAATCTAAATTGTATAACTGCAGGTGTTGTTAAATTTATAATTACATTTTAATATTTATGAAGCACTGATCGTGTCATTTCAAGTTAAAGAAAAACAATTATGTAACCTGAACTGCTGTTTACATATGCTCCTTTATGTAGTCATTTTAGACGTATTTATGTGCTGCCAAAATCAGTGGGAAGGCAGGCGAGAGATGCAGGAATGAAGAAGCATGTGTCGTTTGTGTTCAGTGTCCAGAGACCTTGACGGTTCTTCAGTGTTTGTGTTTCTTAATCAGTAGTCAGCCCTGAGACGAAGTCCCGCCCGCCGCCACCTCTGCCCCTCCTCAGACTGCCAGACACCTCCAAACATTCCTCTCAGAAGAACAACAGGGTTGAAGTAACTTCTCACACACTGGAGACGGCTGAGCAGCGCACATGTACATCCAACGTTGTGGCGCGTCCGAGTCCGTCCCACGTCTTCACACAGCTTCTGCACATCTCCATAGCTTAGGTACACGGAGCAGATGGACACCCAGCGGCACCATTCATGACGGTTGTTGCATGATGATTTTGCTAATGCATGCACTTAACTATGCAAGCAAACTTGCTAATGCCCACACTGAGTATGTTGTAGTACTACTCTTGGATGTGTATATATTTCTAACTGTATATTTTTCCAAATGCCAGCATCAAAGAGCATGTCAAGGCATTGTTTATTAAAGCTTTGTTTGCACAACTCTTCAATATAACATCAATTTTGTATGAATGATGAGTACTGTTCATTCACCCTCTCAAAGTAAATCAACTCATTCTGAAATGGATGTTTTCCGTATCGTGTTTATTTGTCTCGTGCTTTTTCTCATAGTTCAACAGTTGTCTATCAGGGTTTGGGAATCAAATGTTGCTACTTTTTACAGGTTGTGACTTTTATTTCTGTTTTGATAATTAAAAGCTTCATCAGTTCTCACCAGTGGAGTTTTTTAAAATTATTATTATTATTATTGCATCGAGGACACGGCGCCAGCAGAGGGCGCTGTTGTGCAGTAACTACAGGCCTTTCTTATCACACACGAATGTTTCATAATATGAAGTTAACAGAAAGATCTGCAATATGAAGTCTTTGTTCACTTCAAAGTGTCAAATCATGCCACCTACAGTCTGACTTAATAAAGTGTGGTTACATCACATTAAACGACAAAACAGATCGAATCTACACCTTGTCTTTCCCCTTGAAACAAACTGCGCATGCGCAACATTAACTTCGGCGGATTCCCATTGGTTGATTTATGTGGCACAAGGGCGGGAACTCGCAGGTGCGCGCTAGCTCCTGTTTAGCTAACAGTTGAGAGGATGTAATGAGGACGATGGAACCACCGTGATGGATTGGGCTTAAACTCCCCAACCAGGAAGTGGACGTAGGACGTGTGTGACGTCATGGTCGAACTACAGGTGAGTCCGATTGAACTGTTGAAGCTGCTGTTCTGCTGGGTTGACTCTGGTTTGACTGATGAGGAAGGAGTTTCCATCGAGGTTCTGTGGGTCTTCAACTGTTGAACCCGAGTTCATCGTGTTTGTGGACTTGTACTTGTAGTAGTAGTAGTAGTAGTAGTAGTTGTTGTTTGTGGACTTGTAGTTTTTGTTGCTTGCTCTGCTCAATATTATTTGATGTTGGGGGGGGGTCATCATGCCCCTGGTTAGGTACTTGGTACAGTTGACGCCACTGGCACTTGTTTCTGACTACACGCACACACACACGCGCACAAATGTAATGTATTGTGTCTTTTCATGTTCTCAAGTCCTCTCTGTGAGCACCGACCCCCACCAGCGGAGGGGTCAGAGCACAGATTCCTCCTCTTGTAACATATTATGTGGTTCCAACCATATGGTGGAAAACGACATCAACCAAAGAATCAATCAAAGGAGAGGAGCCACATTGAAAGTAAAAACAAATATCATGTCTAACAACTGTACTAATTTCACCTGTGTGTCTGAACATGAAGGTTTCTTGAAAAGTAATCGTACTGACTACGTCTGTAGTATTTCTCATTTCTAGATGTTACTGCTCCCCTAGATGTAGATTGCAACTGATAATTTAAGAGTCAAAGTTGATGAGAAAAATTGTGGTTATTTGGTGTACAACAGTAGATTTTCCCTCTTTCAGACTCATTCCCGTGTTCTCCTCCTGGTGGAGCTCATCGTTTGCCTGGAAATCTCTTAGATTCAAACAAGCTCACAGAAATGAAGCGACCACTCAGCACTGCCCTTCAATTTGAACTTGTGGCATTATTAAGATGTATCGTCGCGTCCGATATAATGCTCGAAGTCAGGGAGATCTGTTATTAAAGTACAGCACCATCATTTATTTAGAGCTGATTCGATTGTGGTTTTATTAGTTTGGCCCTGGGCTGGGAATATTAAGAGTTAATTCAGCCTCTTTGTCTTTCTCTTTTTGTAATTTTGTGTAACAGTCATCAGTTTTGGAATTACATTTTCACCCTCTCACTCTTCACCTCCTGTGCAGCCAGAGAAAGTGATGAAATTTTTAAAAACAGCCTGCGGCCTCAACCTGCTTCCTTTCACATGCAGTGGGAACGATCTGCTGATCAGGGCCGAGCCTGTCCGTGTCAAAAGAAAAGAAGATTGTTCATTTCATGTGTTTTTTTTGTGGATGTAATTAAAAAAATTCACAAGCGGCAGCACCACAGTGTGAACAGCAGCCAGGTTCTTTGGCTGAAATCAATAATCATTTGCCAATTGTATCAGTTCCAAGAGAACGTCATTAGTGATCCCTCAGCGGAGAATTCAGCCGCCTTTATCTGGACGCTAACCGTGACATTGGCCTCCTTGACTCCGGAGCATAATGCATCCAACATGCTGCTTTCATTTACATGCATTGCAGAAAGGCAATCTCATCTTATTGATCATTCCAGATCTTTGTACCACCTGGGGACAAAGTCGGTCCATTTTTAATGTTGCCAAGTCTCCATTTTGAAGCACTTTGTCCCCAGATAGAGGTGTGTGTGTGTGTGTGTAAAATATATATACTGTATACACACACACTTTTACATTTACTGTGATGCTGAATGTTAAAAACCCTAATCATACAGACAGAAGACAGTAGAGTTTCCACCACTACCCACACATCAGTGATGTGTGACCCGTTTTGCTGTGAACACGTGTTCATGAGATCCCTTCACATCACAGTCCTAAAGCCCAAAGGAGTCTGGGACATTTGCAAGCGTTCTAAAGCTTTTCATTTCCATAGTGGGTATTTTTTTTCTCCCCCCCCCCCTCACAAATAAAGGTGTGAGACTGGCAGACAAATAGAGAAGTTTGAAAAGCAGGAGGCTGCAGCTGAGTTGAATGCCTCTCACGTCAGATATGCTGATATTTATAGATCAGAGAACATTCAGATCTGTTCCTTCTGTTCCTCGTCCTTCCTTACCTAGATTGCCTTAAAACATATGCAGTACTGTGTCTGTGCCACTGCAGTAGCATAGAAAGAGAAGGCACACGGCTCCATTCTGGATTCTTTCCTTCAGGTTTTCCTCCCGCTGGTCCGAAAGGAGAAAAGTGCCCTAAACACATCATAATTGACAATAATGACCAATTTTGGGTTTTCCTGCTTATGCAATTTTCATTATGCAGCCTTGCACCGAGAAATAAATGCATTCTGGATGCGAAAAGCCTTTTTCCCCCCTCCATAAAATCAAAAACAAATTAAATTATTCACTTGCTTCGGGAGTGAGGATGTCAATTATTTCTCTTCTCCTGAGTCCGGTGGTGCAATACTTCAGTTCCCTTTTAATTGGAGATGAAAAATCCAGCAAGCCTTGAGTGCAGCCGGAGCTGCTTTTTAGTCAATGCAATATACATGACATGTCATGCGGGACATGCACGGCTGAATTACATAACCCCGAGCAGTGAGTGGTGCCTTGAAAAACAAGTTGAACACCCAGGCAGACTTTGCACTTGTTTGTGGACCGGAGGCATTTCTCATGCAGGATTAGTCCTCCGAGTGCCTTTCAGCAGTATTGGAGATCAGATTTTTAGTCATTGTCATAGAGCCATCACGTCTAGATTTGATTTCAATCAGCACTGTTCCACAATCATGGAAAGAA
Source organism: Aeoliscus strigatus (assembly GCA_901007665.1). Lineage (NCBI taxonomy): Eukaryota > Metazoa > Chordata > Actinopteri > Syngnathiformes > Centriscidae > Aeoliscus > Aeoliscus strigatus. The sequence continues at coordinate 25,430 of CAAKHB010007402.1, read as the reverse complement.
ACCAAGTTATTTTTTTCACAACAGTACTTTTTTTCCCTCCTTGTTTGTGTCAGTAGGATCATGCAAAAAGAGACGTGTCGGGGACTTGAAGGATCGGCCAGGGTAGAACTCCTTCATTACCGGTTTTCACACTGACGCTATTCCCTGTGCTACGTTGGCTCTAGCATACTTTGGAGTACGGTAATTACGCGACTATTGGATGAATGTTGATGGGCTCCAGAAAGTTGACAACAGCCATGTTGCCTTTCATTACGGTAATCCCCTTTGCGCTGTTGCTGGTAGCCGGTGAGTCATTACCGTAATGACAACATGTCAATGCTCAGGACCCGTTTCCTCCTTCACACCAGGTAGAGGAACCGAGTGACACTTCTCAGGTTTCATGCTAGCTGCTAGCGTGTAGCTTAAGCTTGCGGACAACGAGAGGGTCTAAATAACTGGGATTTTAGCGAAAAGGTCACAGACAATCTATGTGGGTAGCAAGGTAGGCTTGGTGTCAGGTCGAAATACGGGTGAGAGGATGGGTTAAGCTGACAAGTGAGCTGACAAACTTTTCAAAACAGGAAGTGACGCAATACGTCTTACCGGACACAGACGTCGAATCAGCAGCACTCCAGCAGAATGAATCAGCAGAATGTCTCCTCCACGTCGTCCACCAGCGGGTACGTGGAATCCTGAAAGCGACCCAAAGCGCGATGTTTCAAAGTTGCACGTACAGCTGGGCCGACGTGCGTCTGCCACCCTTGGTCCGACGCTCATCCTACACCATTGGCTGTGTTTGATTATGTCGCTTCCAGCCAGGTGGTTGGCAGGCAGGAGGCGCATACCACCAGACTGCTGCATCAGCCAAAGTGTGAGGCCACGGTTTCTGGCATCAGTGTATCTGGATGAACATCACAGGAATAATAAAAAGATGCAGGGACGTCAATCACCACTCAGTGTGTCTGCTCAGTTGTTGTTGAACACCCACACCGGCGCACACATACATTTTGTTGGCAGCAGTCGCTCCCTCTTGTACCTTGTATCATTAGAGGCTTTTGGTTTTTGAGCAGCGCTGCAAAAGCAGACAGGCAAGACTGCCTGGGTGGAAAAAAAAAAATCAAGGTTCTTATGGTGGAGGGGGGGGGTGTCTTTGATGTTAGGATTTACGGAGGCAAATAAGACACTTTGATATTTTATCCACCATCTCTGCTCGAAAAAATGTGGGCGCAAAGTGACACACAAAGACAAACACATGAAGTGGGTTGAATTAGTACCCTGCTGACGATGAAGATGACGCCATGTTGGCTCTGAATTGGTGTTTTTTCTCTTACACACGATGTGAATTGATCCAGAGCTACGGTGACTGAATGTGTGCACCATTTTTTTGTGAGGAAGATGAATTGGTGTTTGGATGAACTTAAAAGGTAATGTTGTTCATAGCAGCTGTCTGCAGCAGCTGACATCCAGTCTGAGATGAGCCGCCTGGGGAGTGTGTGTGTGTCTGTGTGTGTGCGCGAACATGACACTGGCTTGACTCACAGGAAGTGAGGTGATTTTCATTGGACTTCAGTGGAACTGATGATATAGTTTCCATATTCTTTAAATTTCAGTATTAAGCCTGTGTGTGTGCACGTGAATGAAGCGCCTAGTGTGCACAGAACTATGACAAAGAATGTAACAGTTCTCTTTAAGAACACTTCAGGAGTCTGCGGTTTCAACATGGTTTTATTCCGGTGATGCTGCTCCACTCACATACACTCACATCCTGTTGGGTGATGTGAACAGACGTTACACCTGTTTTAAAGCCTCTGCACGTCTAGTTGGCAGTTTACAGACGTGGTTTGAAGATCCTTCTCGATGCCTTTAACCCCTTGATCAACTGCGATATCCTTCCATCCTGCAGTGCATGTTTCACTTCCTGTTCTATGTCCCATGCGATTCATCTCGTAAAAATTCCATTTACTGTATGTGCTGGCTAGTTGGATCATCTGCACTATTCTGTTGTACAAATGAATATGACTGATGGAGTAAATACAGGATTGTAAAGTTCATGTTGTTGCCTCGATAAGGTCTAAGCAGACTGAAGAGTAATGATCATTGACATGACCTGTCGATCAAAATGTCAGTACGTTTCATTTAACACACACTGTCACATTCGCTCGTGTATATGTGTGTATATATGTATATACAGTATACATGTGTATGTGTATGTAGACATATGTATATAATATGGTGATTATTAGGTATAATTGTGTAATATGTAATATTTGTATATGTTCAGATGTTACTATGTCACTTTCTTTCCTATATGGTTGGTTTTGTTCTCTTTTTGGCCCCCCTTTTTTGTCCTCCCCACACCCATGTCTTCTCTCTGTTTGTCATCCCCCCCAGAAACCTGTCCTCGTCTGACATAGAAGCACAACGTGCTACAAAATAGTTTGCAATAAAATACAATAAAGATTCAAACATGGAGGAACCTGCACAGGACAAGAATCTGAGCAGCTCCTTCTCCATAGATTAAAACTGTCAGACACTAAGTAACACAGTAATCTCTTACACTTAATGTCCAGACCGTCAGACAAGACGGGTTAAAAAAACAAAACAAAACAAGGTCTCATTTATTCTCCTGTCCAGTTGGACTGTAATTTTACAGCAGAATACTCTGAACCAGGTTCAGTTGATTGCTACTTTTTGTATCGGCTTAAACACAAATTTCCAATCATAAAAAACCCACGTCCCCTGACAAGTAGTTGTCTGACGGATCTCCTTCAGTCAGGTTAGGGTTGTGACCTGACAGAAACTACTGTGGGCGCGTTCCAGGAAACTAGAACAGCAACAATCCCACCGGAGAGCTCCACTCTTCTTATCAGTCAATTTCCACGATACATTGCTCTTTGTGTTTCTTGTTAGCATAGCATATAGCATAGCATTTCAAGCCACCCTTGTGGAAACCAATTGATCGGTTCCTCCATCTTGTCCTCCATCCGACAGTAGAATCCTCTGGAACTTGTTGGACCGACCAGGAGCAACGGGACCGTTCGAAGGCAGCTGGACATGGGGGTTGTGATAGAATTAGGCCAGCTTTGTGTTGTTTATATTGGATGCGGTTTCTGTCGCCCGTTCTGACTGCCACATGATGGAATGAGGCGGAAGGCGCTGTGTGGGTCTGGTTTGCTGAGCATCAGTGTGCGGTGGAGGGAGGTTCATCCCAGACAGCCTCGGGATGAGGCTCGTTACTCTCCTCAGTGAGACGTGAGGCTCACGTCCTAATTAGAACACATCTCCTAGTGGGAGAGACCGACCACGACTCCACCCGTCTAATCAGCTTTCCAGCTCACTTTAGCTACTCTGCACAGAGCAGGCTCGTCTGACAAACGGGTGCAACAACAAGGAGACGGCGTTGAACAACTGCTTCTAATTTGGAGGACTTTGACAGGGAACAGACTCTCACATCTTTGCCTTCCCCCTCTTGCTCGCTGCTGGAGATGAGTTACAAAGGTGAAGGCTGCTGATTTGTCACAAAGATCTGAATGCAAATCAAGTTTAAAAAAAGATGCTGCCTTTCAAATGATTCAGCTACC
>CAAKHB010007400.1:48824-74069 GCA_901007665.1 Aeoliscus strigatus | reverse complement strand
GATGAAATAAAACACACACACACACACACACACACACACACACACACACACACACACACACACACACACACACACACACACACACACACTATCGTGTGCAGACACACACAGTTAATCAGCAGCCCAGAGAGAAATCTAAGACTACATCTACACCCAGTGGAGGGAACCTGATACAACCACATCTTCACAACCCCCCTCCTCCCCTCCCCACCCCACATTCCCTTTTTTCCTCTTAATCATCAACACGCGGATACTGATAAATTAGAGGCAAAGGTTCAGACAAGGTATGATTGAACGTGAACTCAACAAGGTAACTGAAGAAAACACGTCAACCGAGTTACAAAACCTGATCGACATTATTTTCTTTCCATTTTCTGCCTCTGCTGCTGTTTCCAAAAGTCCTTTCTGGTGTGTGGTGACAAACATAAGCCTTCTGACTGGTGGAAAAATAAATCATACTTTCAAGTGAAGACAAATGCCTCATCCGTTGGGAGTCGCCTGAGGCAATAGTCACATAATGGCCTCCCTTCCTCCCTCCCTCCATCCCTCCATCCCTCCCTCGCTCCCTCCTTCCTTTCTTCCTTTCTTCCTCTTTTTGCTCTGAAAGTAGGGAGTTTCCAAGGACTGGAGTTGAAATGTCCACTCGAACCTGCCTGACGTGGCTGTTCCACTCAACGATAAACTCCAAGATGGCAGCGTGGCGTCCGGAGTTGATCAGGCCTGACTGCTGCTCTGCTCCACGTTTACAAGAGAAAACACATTGCTCGCTATCAAAACACATTTATGCTCCACACATGACTCAAGGTCGTAACTCACGTCTGATCTTGTGACTCCGTCGTAAAAAATCATGGGTATCTCAGAGCTGCAGTGTGTGTGTGTGTGTGTGTGTGTGTGTGTGTGTGTGTGTGTGTGTGTGTTTGGCCCGTCGCGGGTCGACCAGCTGCAGAAGTCTGTCTCCTCTCTTCTCTCAGTGCTATCAGGTTGCCACTCCCTCCTTCTCCTCCAGCCCATTACACAGGACTCTTTATGCTGCGCTAAAAGCTGCTCATGTTCAAGCACTCCTGGGAAAAGCTGCTTAAAACACATAAAGATGAGAGGCCCTGTCTGGTAAAATATTAATAGGAAATTAATTGGTTGTTAATGGACTGGTACTTGGGTAGGAATCACCCTCCATTAGACCGACCACTGAAACGAGCCATTGAGCTGTGTTACCTTACCACCCCCACAATCAGAGCTGCAGGATCTGTCAGCCTGGTCTTAAACATATTATTGCTGGAGTTTTATGTGAGGTCCTGTGAGGAGGATGGTGCCGGGGAATCGTGGGTCATCGTCACTTTTGTTTTTCCTGTTGTGTGACTCTCTCCCTTTCTCCCATTCAAAAAAAAAAAACAAAAAACAAAAAATCCTCCTCTTTCCCCTGAAACTTTCCATCCCTTTTTCCCCGTGCACACATGCGGAAATACTTTTGTTGTTTGCGGCCACTGTGTTTGCGCTTTCTGTGGTGATTGCTCCCCTCTCTCTGCTGCAGTAGGTATGTAATATTGGTGCAGTGCAGACACGGAGAAGCAAAGAAATCGAATGGAATTTAAACCAAGTTCAAATGTTGACATCAACACATACATTTTTGATCACTGCAACCTATGAGAGGCCATCCCGTTTCCAGGAAGCCACAGGGGCTGTGTGTGTGTGTGTGTGTGTGTGTGTGTGTGTGTACAGAGGTTATATATTTAGGCGCTTCAGTCTTTCGGTTCCTAACTTTGTTCAGCTCCGGTTCATTTATGAGAGTGACAAGTACTTGTTGAAAGAGGTCGTTTAGGACCTGGGACTTAAAACGGCGGTCGAGGTTAAACAGAGTGGCTGATGATTTACAGTTTGGCTTTTTAAAATTCTAAATAAACCAACTCTCACGGTGGAGGAACTTTCTCTAGAGCTCTTTCTGCTCTGCAAAAAGTTTATTTTTACACATGTTCACCCTTTTCTTTGACACGAATCTGCATGATGACAAAAAACTAAAAAAAAAAAATTCTTGAATCAGAAAAATCAACTTTAGTTGATGCTTTTCATCACTTTTTTGTTTAAATTCATGTTTTCCCTTTAATGAGATGATGTCGTCTCTCGTGACTCTTGCTATTTACTGGCAACCGCTCTGAAACACTGAATGAATACGTGTCCAGTTACATTGCAAAGCAAATGTCAATGCATCCAACAGATGTTGTTGAGTTGAGCCACTCGACTGCTGAGGCTTCATTCATCAGTGCAGTTTCAGCAGTGACCACTAGATGGCACTAAAACAAACAGTGATTTTGCCTGATGTAACTTAATCTGTAAATTTTCTTCAAATAACCACTACGGTCTACTGTGTACTGTGACCTTTGACCTGATTGGGCAGAGACATCATGTGTGTCCATGTCTACAAATAAATTCTACAAATAAATACAGCAGCACTGGACTGTTATCATTAGTCCAAATGAAAGCCATGAAAAAAAAACACTCTCATGCTTGAGTTTTATTACACGACCATATGTAAACTTTGCCACAGATGTGCAGATTCTCAGCTGGACACTCAGCAAACCCTTGGAGACCATCACAAGCTACGATGAATACACGATGATTCACGATGATACACAGGCAAAGAGCAATTTAAGAAAGTACACTGGTAGAAAACAGTAAGAAATGCCCACTTTGATAAAAACTGTACTTGAATAGCGTACAACAATGGAAAAAAAACGAGCAAACTTTTAAAAATAGTCACATACAGTGTTAGTCAAGTGTCTCATGATTTTCACGGCCGATGCTATTTTCATAAACATACACGTGCCCCTCGCGTGTATGTGTAAGTGTATTTCTCGTTGCAGCGGATGAGCGCGGCTTTGATTAATGTTTAGAAAAAATGTCTGGAGGCGATTTGGTGCCATAGCATGCATGTCACGACGCATTAATAACTGTCAATCGACAACTTAAGGCGCATATGACGAAGGAGTGGGAAGGAGAACGAGTACAAAAGTCACAGCACTGCACACACACGACGAGTGGGAACTACAAAGTGAGAAATATCTGAGTTGAGGACGAGGTGAAACATCTGATGTGCGTGACACTGGCGAGCAGGCAGCAAGAAGAACATGGTACGTGTAATTAGATTACTGGAAGAATGCGCTGTATTCCCTTCATATGGATTCCGCTGATGCTTTCACTGCACCCCCACGGCTGCTCCGACGGCAGCGCATCAGCTCGTTTCTTCATCCGTCTTTGTCTTTATTTTTTTTTACTGTGTGACATGGAGCTAAGTGACATAAATCATGATTACAGACAGAGTTGTCTCTCTCTACGCTGTGTTGTGGAAGAGAATGGGCTTCACCATGCCTGAGAGGATCTTGGGCACGTGAACACTCACAATCTCCGAAATCATCTCTGGGAAGTTGACGCGTGTCTGCAGGGACTGCGCTTCGATGAACAGGTCATAGGTGAACTGGTGCAACTTCCTCACGACCTGCATAGAGACAAAGACATGCAGACTACGGATATAACGATGGTTGGCTTTAATTTGTGATCTTTTTTTAGAAATGTCTGCCTTGTGAGACGAGTGCTTCGATCTCTCATAGATAACACTCGTGACAGTATAAGCTCTGCAGGCCCGGAGGAGTCGACGGAGAACTCTGGATGGATTCTGTTCTGCTACCTAAAGGACCCGTTCAGACAATCCCTGTCTGCCGTCAGCTCACGGGGCATTAGAAGATGTAAGACGCCAGCGCGACGCAGACAAAGCCCAGCCTTTACGGCTAAATCCGCAGTGACAGACACGAGTGTGACACTGATGACGATCCGTTTTCTGAGGAAACTTTGCAGCATGAGATTTCCACCGTTACTGGAGTCACACGAGAAATTCACTTTCACATATTTCTAATAATCAGTATGATGAGGTCTGCTGGTGCGACAGCGACCTTACTACATTTCAGTTTGACTCCACTTCATTAAAGATAAATATTTCAAATGTCGTTCCTAATACGCGACATGTGTCAGTTGAACAGGCATTTGTTTGAGTTCAGAACATATTAGTGTCATATTCTTTAAAAGCACAGTAGGTGTCAGCACCTTTCTGAGAACTTGTGGAAATTGTACACTAATTGTACATTAAATGAAATAGTCCTGCACAAGCCTAGTAGTATTTTTTCCAACACTGCTCTCTGGTGGTCACGTGTATGTGCTACACGCACGTCTCAACTGATCCGAGTTAACAGAGATGTCGCAGTGTAACTGTGCATTCAAATCCATCAGCGTTACAAAACATTACAACAATCAGTTAATTTTCCAATCCATTATTTATAACCAGTTACAATCTCTTTTTAATAACACTGAACCACACCAAAGTCTGCAGCAGGAGGCAATCACGCTGATGTTTATAAGCTTTTTTTTTGACTGATATTTATTTATTTATTACAGTTTCAGGGAACACTAAGACACTAATCAGAATGACACTAAGTCATTCTGATTGGAATGACTTAGTGTTCCAATCAGACTGCAATCGAAAGAGGAGTAAAACACATTTTAAAGCTCAAGTACTCAAGTACCACAGGTCTAATTATAACTTACTGCTGCTTTCATTTGCTTTGGGTTTAAATACTTCAGATCATTTTTCTCCTTTTAAAAACACCTGAAACAGGTTTTAGACTTAACGTAAAACCTCCAACAGAGAAGCAACTGAAAAGAAATGATGTGATCAGAAGTTTACATCTACAGATGCACTGCTGTCTAATGAACCCTTTGTATGCTGAACCTGAGATGTGTGCTCGAACCACAGCTGTAATCTGACAGGAGGGGAAGAACGTGAGTCTGTGACACTCACTGACATGACATTCGTGGACAGGTTCAAAGTGTCTCACCGACTGGAGGTAGTCCAGCAGCTGTGTGAGCTGAAACAGCCTCTGCGTACGGGTGGTCTCTCCGCAGTGGCTCGCCAAGCGGTCCAGCTCCTTGATGTAGGAGGTCCGCAGTTGATCAAAACAGCGCTGGTTCTTCAGGCCCTCCACCGGCACTGTGGGCAGAACACACAACAAAGTCTCCCTGTCTCTCTCTGTCTGTCCCTCTCTCTCTTCAAGTGGTCGTGATCTTTCTCCAATTATACTTCACCTGCTGACTAGACAGGTTATTTAAGACTCACTGATGCTGAAGAGGACGAGCGCCTTCATGCACAGGAACTCCTCCTGGGTGACCTTCAGCATGCAGAAGCGCTGGGACAGCAGCTTCATCCGTACGCAGTGTTCATACATACTGGAGACCTGCATCCGCTGGCTGTCGATAAGCAGAAGAAGGAGCACATGGTGTGACCAAAGTGAGAGGGTCAGGCAGAGGAAGGTGAGAAAAATGAACGAGATGGATAATGGAAAAAAGGAGAACGAGGGAGAACAATGAGGGTCAGCGACGGGGGCAGACGGCTCCATCTCCAGCAGGTCAGAGCGCTCCATTAACCGTTTAACGCAGTTACATGAAACACCAGCCGCCGCAGTCGGAGCCGATTCCCCGCTTCGCTCAGACGAGCTGATTTACGTGTTCTCATGTTCGACGACTCACTTTACAAACTTTTGGATAAGTTTTTAAAAAAGGTACAAGAGGGGAAAAAGGGACCAAAAAACACAAGTTGGAGGTGTCAGAAACACTTTTAATAGAGTTCAAAGTTGCCAAAGCGGAAAAAAGGAAAGACTGTCGCTCTTGTCGTGGGCTCATGCTGGTTTTCAGGAAGATGAAACAGATTTAATCATGTGATCCCTCTGCGGCCACGTATGTGACATGCGAAGGATTCGCTGTGAAAAGAACGAACTTGTTTACCGTCTCTCCGATAAAAGACGCTTGTGACTTTCTCTGAAGCTCCTATTCCGCTGTGACTTTCTCTCCGAAACGTGATGACAGGCGAAGTCTCATGACGGTCCAACTAATCTGATGTCACGATTCTTTCTTCGCTCGATAGAAAGAGGCCGCAAAACTTTTAGTCCCTCTACCAACGCTAACATGGACTTTTCTGCAGAAGTCTGCCATGAAGGAGTGAGTGTTGCAGGACTCACTCATTAAAAACCAGGTCTGGGGCGAAGTAGAGCATCGAGCTGTTGGTGAGGGTGTAGGATCTCCAGCCCAGCGCGAACACCATCACGCCCATCCACGACAGCTGAATCACCGTCATCTGATCGTCCACATGCAGGTCACGGAAACCTGCAAACAACAACGAATGCTTTCACCACAAACCGCATTAAAATATTTCAAGTGAGAAAAAAAAACTTCTCAGTGAAAAGATCAGAGGGGAAGCTGTGTGCGCTTTCATGTTAAAACACCCCCCTCTGGTGGTTCACATGTGCACTGCAGGAAAAGTGGTACTCAATTTCGAAATGATTTTGCATTAAATTGCGGCAAATGAGAGTTACGTACATTTTTTTTCCCATTTGTCCTCTGTTGCTCAATCATGTCTGTCTTTTTTGTTTGGTGAGACCATGCAAAAAGATGTTCAAGCATTACGCCACAGACTGTTTGACTGAAGTGAGGCAAGCAGATGAAATTCCTGCATCTGTGTCGCAGGCGTTACGCCACAGCTGCAATCATTCATGGACAACTGGGAGCTGAGATCTACTCACTCCAATGGAAGAACATCAGAATCTGAATCTGACTCACAATCAACTTGTTGTCATTGTACCTTGTCCAAAGATACTGGGAGCGATGTGGTACAAAATGATGAAGTACTACTAGTAGAGAACAGACTACATACAAACACAACACACAATCACATGAACCCAGCTGTGTCTGGAACACGTTACGTCTCTCATGGCGCTGAGGCGTCAGTCCTGGTGTCTGTCGTTATGTGAGTTCAGTACAATTAGACCCAGAAAAAAACGTGTATCCTGGTCCCAAACACTGGGGTTTACCTGGCATGGCCTTGGCCCAGCGCACCACAGTCACCAGCTGCCTCTCCCCGAGCTCGTTCAGGCTGGTGAGCAAGGAGGCGGAGCTGTCTGGTTGGGCGGGGTCATGGCCGGCGTTGACCACCGCTGGCTCGATGGCCTGCAGCACGCTGAGCATGGAGAGGCAGGAGCGCAGGCTGGGAGGGATCCCCAGAGCCAGAGCCTGGGAAGCTGATGGAGACCCAGAACGTGACGCAAAGCATGATGACAACCCCCTGCAGAAAGAGACATTCTGTGGCCCCGAATTGAGTTTGTGTGATACTAATCTTCACCACCTTGAGACCTGGCAACGGCACTTCCGCGCTGGAAGATTCCATCTTTCTTTCTAGGCCGCTCTGCTCCTTCACCGGGCCCCCAAGGAGCCGGAGGTTGTTCCTCCTCTCCGTTCCTTGACTGTGTGGCTCCCTTCAGCCGGCGACCTGGTGCCATGTTACGGACAGTTTTTTTTTTTTAAAAAGGACTCTTTACGGTTGTTCAGGCTGATTATTCATTACATAATACACAGCTGTAAAGGCTGTCAGGGAGTTTCAGGCATGGAGCTGTTACTTATCACAACCATGTGGGGAGGCTCCTCATCATTGGCCACTGGGCAAAAAAACATTTGGCCTTTGCTGAAAACCATTTGCTACACTGTATTTATGCTAGAACATTGTATTGGTCGGTTCTGATCCAGTGCATGAGGGGTATCTGACCACGTTCAGCCCACTTTGTCCAGACACACTCGCCCCTTTCTGTCTCAGTTCCTCTTAACGAGCGGTTCCTCACCTTTGAGGCTCATTCCGGACATGAAGCACCTCTTTAGGCGACAGGAAGCACAGTTTTTGCGCCTCAGTTTGTCGATGGTGCAGTCGTTGCGGCTGGCACACAGGTGGTTCTGTTTACCTGGAGGGATGAAGACGCTACCATGATGGCCGGGCTTCCACTCAAAGCAACAAGGAGTGGGTGTTTGCTGATAACATAATTCACCCTCATAATGTCAGGTCGCTGTGCCCTGGTTGCCTGAGCACACGAGTGGGTGTAAGAAATTAAATCTGTGCACAAGTAATTGTGTGTGTGTTGGAGAGAGGCACACCCACCTGCTGCGGCCCTCTTGAAGAACACTTTGCAGCTGCCACAGGTGATGGCGCCGTAGTGGCAGCCTGAGGCATCGTCGCCACACACCTGACACACTCTCCTGTCGGACAGATACACACCCGGAAACAGGTCCTCGTGCCTGGACACACACACAACACAAGGCAATGACTCAGCACACGCAGAGAAATGAATCAGACAAACAGCTTTAACACCAGACTTGTCCTCCACCATCGTTTGTTATCACATCTGGGACACTGTCTCCAGGAATCCCATTGTATAACGGAACATTTGCCTGTTTTATAAATGACTGCGTGGAAAAACTATAAAGATCTCTTTAGGACTTAAAAAACAAAAAAAGGGTTACTGTCCTGCAGTCCAGCACCGAATCCACAGCAGGTGCTGTATCTCATGTTTACAGAAACACTGATATATTAACTTGTACTTTGCATAGTTAGTCACAGCACAAATGGCTCCAGAAAGTTAGAGGGAGGCTGAACTTTGGCCCAGTCGAGCTGCATGAAACAGAACTTGGCCAAGGCCAGAAGAACACATGGGGCTGCAGCACACACACCTCTGCAGCAGCTTAGTACTACAATATTATGGCATGTGTGGTCAGATAACACACAGCATCACTTTTACATGAGGGACTCAGGAGGATTATGCAGCTGAGCTATGAGTTCATAACACTTGTCCAACAAAGGAACACTCATTAGGACCATTTGAACAAGTTGGCAGATGAAAGAATGCCCACTTGACAAGCTGTTCACGCTAAATTTTCCCTTTTGTGTCCAACTGAGAGTGAATGAGTGGTGGGAAAGAATGTGTGTGTGGCTCCAGACAGGACTGTCGGCTGCTGCCAAATAAAACCTGCTGAAATGTGATTCACCTGAAGCCCCCGTCTGTGCAGTCCATCCACACCGTCGGCTCGGTCTTGATGCTGGCGTACGAGCCCTGTCCGACAGGAACTGCACTTTGGTAACTTTCCATCTGACCGTATCCGTGCGCCACGGCGACTCTCACGGCTCCTCGAGCAGCTGCTTCGGTTCTGTTGAACCACACGCAGCGGCATTCCTGCCTGGATCCGCCGCAGTTACAGTATTTACACAGCCGACTGTGCGCGCCGGCTCCGCTCCTCTCCGGCTCCGGGCGGCCGCCGAACGCGCGTTCGTTTACGCACCAAACCGCCGGGAGCTCCCTGCACAGGTTGGGCTTCCCCGGGAACAGCTGCTCCACCTGAGAGGACGCGGGCAGCTCCGCGCCCGGGCTCACGAACAAGTTCGATTCCGCGCACACGTACGTGGAAATCACTGATCCGCGCGTCAGGGTGTGCGCCGCGTCCACGTCGGCCGAGCGGAGCAGGTCCAGGCAGCTCACCTGCCCCGCATCCTCCGCGGGGACAAGCAGCCTGCCGAGCTCCGCCACTCCCCGGGAGCCGCTCCCCGAGGCGGGCTCGCAGTCCGGGAAGGCGCCGCCGGAGCTGAGCGGGGAGGACAGGGCGTCCAGCCCCAGAGACACCGACACCGCTCTGCTGAGCTCGGCGGTGGTCGGACAGGAGCAGGTGTCGAACCGAGAGCCGTCTGCGTCCGGATCGCTCGTACCAGAGTGAGAGGCCATGTTCAGTCGCTGTGCTGCTCGGGGAGCGGATGGAACTCTTTCCAGGATGGAAACCGCCTCCCGACTGAGGCTCCGGTCATTTCTGGGCTGACAGCAAAAACCCAGATCGGTTTATAGCTTGTTGGGGGGGAAAGAAGGTCCCGTTGACCCGCTGCACCCAAGCTGCACAAACTCCAAAAAGTTATCAGCGGCAGCAGAATAAATCCCTGAGAGAATCCCAGAGGAGGAGTTTCTGTTGGTTTGTTGACATTGGGACCAGCAGCTTAAACTGCTGGAAGTGCTGTTAGATCTCGCGAGAGGGAACGTTTCCCCTAATCACCATGATGACAAAGATGCTCCTCCGTCAAGAGGGTCATATATGTTCGTTATTGATGATTTATTTCCACATTTCAGACCCGTAGAAATGAATTTAAAAAATCAAATATCTGGGAGATGTAGTGGAACAACACATTCCCCTCAAAGAGTTAATGTCACTTGTCCAAGGACTGCCAGTGGCTGCAGATAATCACCAGTCCACCCACACATGTCCAGTCACTTTGTGGGCAGTGGGCTGCATGAACATGATCAGCTATGATAAACTAGTCACATATTACAACGTCTGACTTGATCTAAGAAGCTCACCTGGTCTGGACCTGGTTACTGTGTTCTTAATGAAGATGCTCAGGGATCCAGAGGCCTCTGATCTCCGTTTAATGTGACATCCAGCCGACCACATTCATGAATGACACGCGTAAGGATGTTGGTGTTTCTGATGGACAGCTAAGAATGAAAAGTGTCAGATGGAGTTGTGAGCTGCTGCTGCTCCCCGTTCTATTGTACTTACATCTACACCATGATGGCAGACACTGGATTCATGGATGATTCTGTGAAGAAAAAAGTGGAGTGAAGAGAAAATGTTCTTCTCCACACGAGGAGCAGTAGAAGTTGTTGGTCACAATAAATTAACCTTTTAAAAAATATGATATTCTTATTATATATATGCTTCTTTTTGTTCTTCATATATTATTATTCTTACACTTGTTATTCTTGTTTTCACTATTATTTTTGTATTTGCTATTCTTGCTTTCATTCTTGTTCTTCTTGTTATTCAGTTATTAGTCTTGTTCTAAATGTAGTTCTAGCTCAGGATTGGTCCATCACTGGCGATGTGCTTCCAATTAAGACAGCAGATTCTACACAAAACTGTCTGTGTCCTTTTGAACACACGCAGATGATAGTTCTTTGCATTTTATTGGTGATTGGTGAAGAATAAATGTTCAGAGAGACACATGCTTTTTTTTTAAACACTGCTGGGTTTTAAATATTTTAAAGCGTAAAGGGCTGTGAGAGCAGGATGCGTTTCATCAGTGACAGAATGGATGTCTGATATGTTTGGAGGAATAATTTGGACTGTGAGTGCACATTTGGGTCTGTTGGGAATACATTTCCTGGAAGCGGTGTCATTTTCTCACTGACCTCTTTCATTTAAAGTGGGATTCAAATCAAAGGGATCAAAGCACATTACCAACATTACCAACATCTTCACACATGAGGTCACTTCTGTATCTACACAATAATCTACACTCAGGCGTGTCGATTTCCTGTGATTTGATCAGTGATTCCTATCATTCGGTGAGCGCAGGCTGGCGCTCGCTCACATGGACTCAAATTCATCAATGCGCTGCTTGGTGTTGCCCTGACGAATCTGACGTAGGGTCTTGTATTTGTCACGTCCTGCCTTCACATTCTCAGCGTGGATCAGGTCATTGGGGGTCTTTTTGCTCTCGTCGACGGCTGCAGCCAGCTCAGTGCTCAGGAACTGAAAGGGAACACAAACACACAGTGAATGGAATCCTCTTACCTGAGATTCTTTTGGAGACTATTCACAAGCCGTGCAAACCCCCCAACCTTGTTCTCCCATCTGTCCCAATCTGAAAACACTCTATTGTCCATAGTTATTAAGTCCATTTTGTGTTGGCTCTTCTATGCAACATCATATGTATCTTGTTTGCTAGGTAAAAAAGCACAGGTTTATTCCAGCAGTAATAAGCTTGGCTGCGGATGAGCGAGGTGACTTGAATGAAAGCAATTGACTGACAATGTACCTACAACAATGTTTAATTATGCAGAGTGCATTTAGTCTCAGCCATCAAACAGTTTTCAGTTGTAATTAGACAACCATTTTTACAGTTTGTGCTGGAAACACAGCAAATTTACCGATGGGAAAATGCCTGAAAAAAGAGGAGGAAAGAATCAGAGCTGAACATGATGAGTGAGTGTACAGCTCTTATATGTGAAACTAGTATTTTACTGGAATTCTGTTGAACCATTTTCAGAAGCAGAAATTTCTGACACGTTGAAGATTTATAAGAAAAGAAATGTACAAATATCTGTGCAAAAGTGTTGAAAAATGTGTTCACAAATTCTAATTTCTTTGTAAAATTTTCAAAGTTCAAGACCTAATGATGTCACTGGACAAAAGGTTAGAGGATTCATCTTCTAGCCACCTCAAGTATCATCAGTGATAGGGAGCACCTAGTTCCATGTAACAGCGTTACACATAACAAACATAACTAATCAGTTACATCTCTGGAGACAAATGTGTAATTCAGTCACACAGTCTAGTCTATATGTTTGATAATCATCACTTTTTCTGTCCTGGTTTTGTGTGTGACTGAATGTGTCACCCCAATGTCATTACATTATTGTGATAAAGTCAGTGAAATAGTTGTTGTGACCCATTGTGACCCTCAAAGTAGGACCTGGTCGTTTCTTGCCCACCTTTCTCCACCTTCACTCACCTTCAAGTTCTTCTGCAGTCTCTGGTTCTTCTGGGCCTCTGTGACTCTCTCCTCTTCGCTGCGATCACGGACCATACCAGGGTTACTCAGCTCAGCACTGGCCTCGGCGCTGCTCTCGTCTGTCTCGTCGTGATCGTGCATGTGAGCGTTGACTGAATCCTGGATGTGGACCCCCATGAGTTTAGTCTTCAGCTCCTCTTTGGTTCTCTCCAAATCAGCCTCTACCATCATCGCCTGTCAACACACACGATGCGCAGAGAAGCACTTTGGTTGTTGGACTGCTCTGAGAAATAGCTCTGCACCACCATGAAATGAGAAAAGCTGCTCTAGTGAAAGAAAACACACAACGTGGTCGATGTCACTTCTCAATTTGTACACAGAAACGCAAACTGTCACCAAGACAGAAACTGACTGAGTCACTCTATGTGAATCACAACACAAACTTGCCCACTCATTATAATTTGGGTATTTAAATGCCAGAAAAAGACTTTTTGCACACACATAAGGTGAATTTGCATTTTCACTGAGTTGGGGTTTACTTCGTTTTGAAGAAATCGGATTTGCCTTTTGGATGTTTCTATTTCACCCATCAGCAGCTCCTGACATCCCCTGCTCTCATGTTTGAGTTGTCCTTTTATCTGTCTCATGCGTCTTTCATTTCATTCTCACCCTTTTCTGCCATCTCATTGCCTCCTCGTCCTTTTTCTTCTTGGCATCTTCCAGCTGGGAGATCTTAGAAGTAAGCTCTGCCAGCTCAGTGGCCTACACGCACATGTGCACACAAATGGGAAAAGAGTTAAGAGTGCTCCTGATCTAAGGTCAGTGTGCTCCGTCTATCTGTGTGTGGGTGTGTGTCAGAGCGAATGGGTGTGTGTGTGTGTGTGTGTGTGTGTTCCTTTTCATAAAAAAGATCAGTCACATTCATATTTACTCATTTTGCTCTGCAGCTCATAAGTGATGAACAACACTCCAGCTTGAGATCTCGCAGAAAATACTTTCTGCTAAATCCATTCAATGTGACAAAGGGCGCAGAGATCGGGTAGAGAATGCACAATAAGTGTGAGGAAGGCATGTTCGGGTGTTAGAGGTGTTAGCAGAAGAGGTGCTCTCAGAAGAAATGAGTCTTCAAGAGATTGTCGAGGGGTGGAGAGCCACGCTGCTGCTCTAACAAAATGCGCTAGGTCGTTTTCTGGAGAAATCAGAAATGAGAACAGCCTGGACTGAGATTTACTTCGTGTAGGTTTTGTGGCGATGTCAGACGACCTGGCTGCGACTGTTTCATGTTATAGAAGAAAACGTCTTTCAGTGACGTCTTCTAGCTTTCAGGGTTCAAGTATGATAGAGTTTTCTGCAGGTGTATACGTTTGAATACGCTCTACTGCTACAGCTACTACTGCTACTGCTTATATTCTAATGTTGTCACCTTCGTCATGGCCAAAGTCTTACAAAATCATGTTTTTGGTTCACTTTTTTCTGTTGTTAAAAAAGGCCCTTATTTGAACAGGGTGACTATAAATATTTCAGTGTTACATTGTTATTGTTTAATTCCTTATTTTCTTAGTTTTATCCTTGTTCTCTTCTGTTGTAAAACACTTTGAGGTACACAGGTACCAGGTTTTCTTGGTTCTTTATCTGGGTCTCAGAATGTTGCAGCAGAGCGGCTTTAGCCTCCATTGCAGCCCTGCGGTCCTTGTCCAGGTTCTCAGCTTCTTCCTGCGCAATTGTCCTCTCCTTCTCCAGCTCGAGAGCTCTGCGTGTCTGCTCCTCCAGCTCTGCGACACACACACACACACACACACACACACACACACACACACACACACACACACACACAGACACACACACATGCATTTTGGTTAAGAAAAATAAAACAGGCCTGGAGGAACATTTGTATTTCAGACGCATTCAGACCATCCTGAGCTCTTTTCGTCTGCTCTTCAATCTGTCTCAATCTCTCCATCAGCTCCATGGTCTCACGAGCAATCTTCTCCGTTTCCTTCTCAGCATTTTCTCGCTTTTTTTTCTCACTCTCCAGCAGTGCCCTGACAGGAGAATTGTGCATAAATAGATATCAGAAAAACTTCATCCCCCTGACAGTTCCTTCCTAAAGCAGAGAGAACACACTGTAAACTGTAGAAAATACGCTTACAACCTTCCTTACAACTTTACCTCTCCATCTGCCTCTTGTTCTTCTCCTCCCTGGCCTGGGCCTTCATCTGCTGCACCTCGATGGTGTCAGGCTTGCGTCTGCGCATGTACAAGTCATGGTTCCCCATGCACAAAGCCAGGATACGCTTGTTGATGCGCAGACGGGGCACGTAGAAAACAAAGTCCTTCAACACCAGAGAAGGTTTTCATTTAATGTGGCTCTATAATCCAGACATTCACTCCACAGGCACATTCATAAAGTCTGTGGCCAAAAGGCTGCTTGAACTCGACTGTACAAACACTGTAAATGAGATCGAGCAGCAGCTGCTCTCAGAACTGTGATTTAGACTTTGAGGAATTGATATTTTTATTTTTGTCCAGAAATAAGGATACTGGACTCTCTTACACCTGATTATTAGAGAAGTAACTGGCGAAGGGAAGTAAAGATTTGATAATGATACGTTATAAACCTTGAGTTCTGTAGCAGAAAACAAGTTATTAGCTCCAAAATAAAGCCTCAAATGACCTGAGCAGTAATAATCGTGTGTCATGTAGGTCATGATCTTCTGCGGCTGCTTCATACCGGAGATTTCTTGTCAATTGGTTTGATGACAAACTTCTTGTCGTTGAAGGAAATATTTCGGATCTCACTCCAGGGGAAGCCGATCTTTGGGGTCATCCTGTAGAACATTAATATAGATTATCATAATCCACAAAAACACAGTTATTAAAGTACATTTACACATCATTTATTGAGAATATTAACCAGTAACCTCCAGATGTTATGTCAGTAGATCAGTAATTGACTTTCCCTGCATAGACAAGATGTGGGCCTGAACATGAAACCTACACAACTACAGAGAAAAAGTTTGGGAATCAAGTATGTTTTATTTTTTTCTTTTCCTGACCGTGATTGTTTGAATGTTCTTTTGTTGTTGACAGGCTGTCTGAAACCAGAGGCGTCGGACCAAGTAATGAGCCTCCTTTTATTCAGAATAAGTTCTGCAAATTCATATAAATTATTCATTTGTGACCTACTTGTCCTTTTTGTCGTAGATGTTGAGACCCAGGGCGTCCACCCCCAACCACAGCTCAGATCCTTTCTTGTTCTTGATGCTGAAGTAGTTGACCCCGTACATCTCCAGATCCTGGGCTATCTTCAGGTACTCCACCATGGCGTCCTCCCTGCAGCGGTGAATCATGTAATTTGTTGCAGAACAAATGCGTACAAAACATTCATGAAGGACTGCTCAGTGGAAAGCGGTGGTACCTCAACATTCCCTTG
The DNA here is from genome assembly GCA_901007665.1 of Aeoliscus strigatus. Classification (NCBI taxonomy): domain Eukaryota; kingdom Metazoa; phylum Chordata; class Actinopteri; order Syngnathiformes; family Centriscidae; genus Aeoliscus; species Aeoliscus strigatus. The sequence goes on along the minus strand of CAAKHB010007400.1, from coordinate 58,230 downwards.
TGTTCTTGATGCCACACCTGGATTCTTTCCTCCCACTGATTCTTATTCAGTTTGTGCTGCTCTAAAACCCTGGTTTTACCAGAACAGAGGACACGCCAGTCAGAATTCAGATGGTTGAATAAACCCTTTTATTTCTGTATTCACACGCCTGACTACCTTTGTGGCAACAGCTTCTCTCTCGTCAGGTATCCTGGTACATGATAGTCTTTCCTGTAGTCTCCGTGTTTGACCTGAATGGCGTATGAGGCCAGAAGCACTGCGGTCTCTGGTGGACAGTAGATGTCATCGTTGAGGATGCTCTCTTTGACCTAAAACAAAAATACATGTGTGAATGCCTTTAATCATAATACCTGTGCCAGGGCTTCATACATGACACAAACACACACACACACACACACACACACACACAAAGAAACACGTGTGTCCGTGTTCTGAAGTCAGTTTTTTGTGTGTGCGTTCCCTTCTGCAAAGCTCCTGAGGGTTTATGAGTGTGAGTCATTGTGAAACCCCCACTGGTCGTTAACGCGGGTTCATTTGTTTTGAGAGTTCATATTTACCTTTTGAATCTGCAGGGTATCACTCTTGCGTATGACAACACTGCGATATCTACATTTTATATTAGGAATAATGTGCATTCAGCTGACTGTAGGGTGTCTTCTTCAGCAATGTGAACACCAACATATATGCAAACGTCCTCCATTAGATGGATCTATATAATCTATCTATATAATAGATGGATTATTATATAAGAAACAACAGCTTGAAGTCATCTCTAACCTGCAGAAAGAAGAGGCGCTGCGTTGCCTCCTGGATCAGTTCATCTGCGACATCCTCAGGGTAAAACTTTGCCCTGAACTTGATCAACAAAGGGTTGTCCCTCTTCACATCTTGAGCTGTCACCTGGGGTTGACAGCCGAGGGATTGAGAGAGATATAGGAGCTAATTAACCTCAATGGAGTGATACATTATCAAAATCATAATCACTATTATCTCCATTTGAAGTACGCTGACAGGGGAGTCAGCCCGTGACTTTCTTCTCACCCTCTTGTTGAGTTTGAGCCAGGTGGAGAAGCCTTTGCTGTCCTGGTACTGGAGGCCGAAGAACCACGTTTCCCGCAGACCAATTGTCTTCACTATCTAAACATTAAAACCAAAAACAGAATCATTTATTCGGCCCAGTGAGCGTCTCTGTGTTCTCGTTCCGCACACTGCACCTGATCGAACAGCTGTTTGCCAGTGGTGCTGGGCAGGATGGCAAACTCCAGCTCAGCATCCATGGTTGTAACGCGAACATTTATCTGCCGAAGAAGACATACACTTTGAGATGGAGGTATAAAAGTTTACTGTGTGTCACTGGGAAAGCATCTAGGAGCATGCAACTGGGTGAAAAACTAAATCTGCGATAATTCTGTGTGGTTCTTTGAAACAAAAGTCAATTTGTTGTTCCTTTGATAGCAGAAGTGACCAAAAAGAGTTGTTCCTTACATTTTTCTGTTCAACCAGGAGCATCCAATCGCAAGAGGTTGGTGGGGACTACAATCAAAAAATGAAGCCCACAGTATATTTTAGATTTAACTGGTACTGATGCACACTAACGGCTGGGTCTAAATGAATATAATCACCTGTTTATCTGTCTGATCAATATCAAACATTTAGCAGCACACACTTTGCTCCTTTTCATTCATCCATTAATGACACAAAGACCCCATGTTTCTACAGTAATCATGAGCAAACACTATCATTGGGGTTTGCTTGTATCCCAGAAAACTACAGAGCCATTGCAGTTCAACCTCCTTAGACAAGCATGAAACAGGAATAAACTGTAAAAAGTTGCTACTTACCGTTGACATTTGTATTTTTCTAATTTGTAGCCGAACCAGTTTTCAGAGAGGTGCTTGTAGTTGCCTTTTCTCGTTGGAGTCATATGAAACTGCTTGCAATACCAACAAGGATTAGACTGGATCAGAATGGACCATTGTATTGTTCCCAAGTACTTCTCTCTTATTTAATCCTACGGCAGCTCGGGGCCCTGGCTGAAGCCTTCTTCTGAGAACTCCTTTCCTCTGAAAGCCTTTCACTGTGGCTCACTCATCCAGGTCCTCCACTCAAGGATTCAGGATTGAATAATCTCTCCATGTTTCAAACATAGTTTGCTGTGGTTTACAGCGACCTGAGATCCTGACACACAATAAGTTATTTATCCAGTAAATAACTGTATGGGTTCCCCTGTAACATCAAACTGAAAGCTGAATGGATATTGTCTTCAACAATATCACAACAAAGAAATGTACTTTACAGTGTTTACTGCACTCCACCAATTATGTGCACAAGCCTTTTGAATGACTTTATTTTAAATAAAATAACCTGTCTTCCATCTTATCAAATCCCTGCAGACGCTATTAGTCCAATTATCAATTAGTCAGCTGATAGAATTTGTGTAATTAGGGCCATTTCTAACTACAGTCAGATTAGACCAAACCAAACCAAAGGAATAGAGAAAAAAAATAATCTGATTGGTAATCATACAGACAATAATCATTGATAATCCTTAGTTACACTTGGATCGTTCAAAGTGAGTATCATCTGTTCCTGGTTAAACATCAGTTGTCACATGATCTTTCATTAACTACTATTCAATGTGGTTCTCTAGATGCATCTTTGTTCACTTGTACTGTCAGTCAGGTTGTAGTATCGAGTCTGTACTGTCAGTCAGGTTGTAGTATCAGTCTGTACTGTCAGTCAGGTTGTAGTATCAGTCTGTAATGTCAGTCAGGTTGTAGTATCAGTCTGTACTGTCAGTCAGGTTGTAGTATCAGTCTGTAATGTCAGTCAGGTTGTAGTATCAGTCTGTACTGTCAGTCAGGTTGTAGTGTCAGTCTGTAGTATCAGTCTGTACTGTCAGTCAGGTTGTAGTATCAGTCTGTACTGTCAGTCAGGTTGTAGTGTCAGTCTGTACTGTCAGTCAGGTTGTAGTGTCAGTCTGTAGTATCAGTCTGTACTGTCAGTCAGGTTGTAGTATCAGTCTGTACTGTCAGTCAGGTTGTAGTGTCAGTCTGTACTGTCAGTCAGGTTGTAGTGTCAGTCTGTAGTATCAGTCTGTACTGTCAGTCAGGTTGTAGTATCAGTCTGTACTGTCAGTCAGGTTGTAGTATCAGTCTGTACTGTCAGTCAGGTTGTAGTATCAGTCTGTACTGTCAGTCAGGTTGTAGTGTCAGTCTGTACTGTCAGTCAGGTTGTAGTGTCAGTCTGTAGTATCAGTCTGTACTGTCAGTCAGGTTGTAGTGTCAGTCTGTAGTATCAGTCTGTACTGTCAGTCAGGTTGTAGTGTCAGTCTGTAGTGTCAGTCAGGTTGTAGTGTCAGTCTGTAGTATCAGTCTGTACTGTCAGTCAGGTTGTAGTGTCAGTCTGTACTGTCAGTCAGGTTGTAGTGTCAGTCTGTACTGTCAGTCAGGTTGTAGTGTCAGTCTGTACTGTCAGTCAGGTTGTAGTGTCAGTCTGTACTGTCAGTCAGGTTGTAGTGTCAGTCTGTACTGTCAGTCAGGTTGTAGTGTCAGTCTGTACTGTCAGTCAGGTTGTAGTGTCAGTCTGTAGTATCAGTCTGTACTGTCAGTCAGGTTGTAGTATCAGTCTGTACTGTCAGTCAGGTTGTAGTGTCAGTCTGTAGTATCAGTCTGTACTGTCAGTCAGGTTGTAGTATCAGTCTGTACTGTCAGTCAGGTTGTAGTGTCAGTCCGTACCGTCAGTCAGGTTGTAGTATCAGTCTGTACTGTCAGTCAGTATGTACTCTCTGTGAACTGTAAGTCTGTCAGTGTGTAGTATCAGTGTGTGATGTCAGTGTGTAGTATTGCGTGTACTATAGCTCAGTGTGCACTGTCAGAGTGTAGTATGTGTGTGTAGTATAACTCTGAAGCATCAGCTGTTGTACCACACATCAGCAGGTTCTCTTTCTGCCGTGCCCGCGCAGATGCGCGCGTTCACGCCGGCCATTGTGTTTTGATCAACACGAAGCCCCGTGGCCCTTCGGGAAACAGCAGCGGTCAGTTGAACCACAAAGGCTGTCTGAAGCCATGGCGGACGAACAAGAGATCATGTGCAAACTGGAAAACATCCTAGAAGTCCGGTAAGTCTGTGGAACGTGATGTAACGGAAAGGTTCTTTGAAAGCTTACAATTCGCTCTGAGTCGCCGGTTGAAGATAAGCCCTTTGGCTTTGGAGGTAGCTAACATTAGCATCGCCCCCTTTCAACGCGTTCTTGCTTAGTTAGCTTCTCTCAAGTAAAGTATAGTAGTAGCTTTTGACTAAAGTGTCTAAAGACAAGCTAAACACAGACTGTGTGTTGTTTTAGCACAGCTGTTAGGATCTTGGCGGTAGCAACAATCCAGATGTGTTATGACGCCAGATGTGGGCTGCTAACATCACCTTTGGTGAGCTAGCAGCCACTTAGCCTGCTAGCTTAGCTTGTCTGTCATTAACTCACCGTTATTGTTTTAAACAGATGTGCACCGTTATTCATGCTCATACATTGAATTTTATTCCTGCTGTTTTTATTTTTATTTTGCTGCCACTGTCAGTCAACATTTAAGAACATCTGGAGACACCACGAAGCATGTTCCAAATTATGTTGACATTGAATTTGGCTCGGAAATACTTAATAAAACCAGCAGAGCAATTAGTTTTTCACTGCAGCTCTCACCAAACATAGAAATATAGGATTGTAAAAAATTACGACAAAAGTAAAAAATAAAATATTGTAACACTGACATTGAATGAAAATTGAAAAGTCTGCACATCTAAGTAATATATTCTGTATTATTCCAATGTTATAAAAGACCTGTAAGATAAATGTATTTTATAGTATATTGTTATATTTGTGTTGTAATTGACCATTTATGTCTGTAATGTTGTTCATTGTTATACACAAAAGAGGAGAGAGTAGTGTCTGGTTCTTTGTTTGTTGCATCTGTTGGAGGAAGATGATCTGTCAGCGTTTGTCTGTTGTCTTTGCCACGGGTGACAGGAACAAGACCATCCAGATGCAGAAGATCAAGTCTCGTCTGAAGATTGAGTTTGAGGCTCTGGAGTCTGAGGAGAAGCATCTGAAAGAGTACAAGCAAGAGATGGATCTCCTTCTGCAGGAGAAAATGGCGCACGTAGAGGAGCTGCGACTCATCCATGCTGATATCAATGTGGTGAGAACAAGTGGCACCAAATCTGAAAAAGAAGAAAGTGGGGACATTTCTATACTGACAATAAAGACGAACATCAAATAAGATTGCAATGTTTAAATGAAGGTAAATGACTTTGTTTGTGTGGCCAACACTGGTGTGTTTTAAATGCATTCAGATGGAGAGCACCATCAAGCAGTCTGAGAATGACCTGAACAAACTGCTAGAAACCACACGCCGCCTGCACGATGAATACAAACCCCTGAAGGAGCACGTCGATGCCCTGAGGATGACTTTAGGTTTACACAGACTCCCCAACCTCAACGAAGAAGAGGAGAAGCTCTCCCTGGAGTGAGTGCTCGCGCACACACACACACACACACACACACACACAGGAACATACACTTGGTTGTTTTAGACTTTAGAGTTTATATTGGTAACTTAACTTAACATTTAACTGAGTAAATGTCAGACTTTTAACAGCCTTCTTATGTCAGAGATAAATCATTTGACAAAGTGAATCACTTGGACCTTAAGTTTCAGGAGAGAACGTGGACGAGGGACGTCTTTATGAATGAGTGTGTGTTGTCTGATGTTAATGTGTGTGCATGCTGGATTTCTTTCTCCTCTCATCTTTATTTAACTGCGTGTGTATGTGTTTACACACACACACTGGTCTACACATAATAAAAGCGTGAATTAGTGTCTCTGCATTGGCTTTAGAGAGAAACAGTTTCACCCTGGCGATTTTTTTTAAGGCGATAAAAGGCTATTTTTATAATGTTTTGTATGTGTAAGTCAAAGGTCAGATATTGGTCTGAGATAACGCGATATTTTTTGCTTGGGTCGGATTAAGTGCCAGGGTGAGTAATTTTGTATTAATTTTCTCTCTTTTAGCCTTAAAACCTCAAGTTTGTCATGGTTGATCTGCAGAGTGTTCTCTGCCATCCATGACTTGATTTGTAAAATACAGCTAAATAGGGAATTGATGGGTCCTGTGTCGGTTGACGTTTAGGCCTTGTCTCCAGATGATATTGCTCAGAGGTAACGTTAAGATTAAAATGAGCCGGACCTACAATCGAACCATGGGGGACACCACAATCCCTTTTATATTTTTTTGAAGAATGTTCCCCCATGTAAACATAAAAATCTTTCACATAGGTATGATTCAAACCATTTTAAAACAATGCTAGTGTTGATATTTCTCTTGTTGGCGCAAAGAAGAACTTGAGTTGCATGATTTCGATTCTGGTCATGTCTTCACATACAGTCCTCAAATTAAACAAAAACTGAGATACATAACAGAAAAGACAGCTTGAACGTCACACGCTGATCTGCACTGTCACATCTTTCTGGATCAGTGAGCCCAGTTCATATGTGACGCTACAGAACATCATCTTCTTTAGAATCAAGTGTATGATGGATGTTTTTCATTGCCTTGACATACGATGCACGTTTGTCTCAGCACAAATCCGACAGTCTCCGGTCGAGGGTCAGAATGCTGGAGGGGCAGTAAATGTACCTCCAAGGCCTCAGAGAGCCCTTCTTATCCACAGCATCACTCTGTCATCAGTAAGTTGACTCCCAACCTGGTCCCAGACTCAGATTCCCCTCAGCGGTTTATGTTACGTAAACGTTAAAATAAATCTCAGCCAAACATGAAGGCTTCCAATGTTGGACGCCAACTCTGAATGTATCATTCACAATTTAACTATGTAGGTGAGTAAGCAACAGTAACTTATTAAACGTTGTGTGAATGAATATGTGGCAGTAATGCAACAGAGCGTGAACATGTCAGAGTCTTGAGTAGGTTTTATCAAAGCTGCTGAGTGATGGTGAGCAGGAGTTTCGTAGCTCGCTCGTAGCACCACTGGCCCAGTCAGCACAAGGGGTTAAACCGCCTAGTTTACCACGTTATATTCCATAGAAGAATGTCAGGTCCACCCCAATGTGTGGGGGGGTTGACCACCCCAGGTCAACCCCTCCATATATGGCACCACCGATGGTGAGTTTTATTACTAACTAACCTCCAGAGTAGAGTGTGAATGTTGCTGATGAAGAGCTGAACAGAGTTTAATGTCGGTCTGAGACACTTTCCCCTCCAACAGAATCAGACTTCAGACAGTAGTTGTAACTTGAAGGCCTCCGCTGTGTGTGAATGATGAGGTTGAGCCATGTGATAGTCCTCAGGTCCAGAGACAGTTATGACTTCTCTGTCTCAGCTGTAGTCGTAGGATGCGGCCGAGCAGCTTTTGAACACAGGGAATTCACAGCTCACAGGCTGCAGCGTGTTCGAGGCGTTGAGTGATCAGTGTGGAACCGGCACTCTGCACCTCGGTAACAGCACCAACATCAGTCTAAATATTTAAACAATAGCCACAGTGAATTCATATTTGATAAGGTGGAAGTGAGTGTTAATGTCCGACGTGTGCTGTCGTGGATCTGTTACAGGAAACCAACCCAGTCCATCTCCTCTGTGGAGTCTTCCTCCATCACAAACCTATTTTGAGAGAGTGTAATGAAATTGGATATCACTTTTTTTATTTTTGAAAATGGGCCAGGCAGGCATAAAGTTCAAGGCCACATTTCTTTCCCAGCCCTGGTCTGCCCACACAGAGCGCTCGCATGCACGCACGCACGCACACACACACATACACACACACACACACACACACACACACGCACACACGACTCCGCTTCTGTTGAGTTGGAAAAGAAGTGTTCAGCTGTAATGTTCCAACTTTCCTTTGTTTTGTATTCGCTCTCGTCACTCCACAAATGAGATCATCTTAACTGAGATGTGATTCCAAGGAGGGAAATCAGGTTTGTGTGTGTCTTTCAAACAGCTACTTTGAGAAGCAGAAAGCTGAGTGGCAGAAGGAGCCACATGAGCCCGCCATCCCAGAATCGCTTGCTGCCGCCGCCGCCGCAGCACAGCAGCTTCAGGTGTCCAGGAAGCAGGACGCCCGGCAGACAGCCACTTTCAGACAGCAGCCTCCTCCCATGAAGGTAAACCTCTGGCCCCCACATCGGTCCCACTGACAACATGGAGACGCCACTAATCTGCGGCTGATTACACTCAGATTAACACTCGTGGAAACACGCAGTGTGACTTTCCTGTCGCTGATGTTTGTGGTAGAAAACAAGGTCAGACACCCTGAATATTGATAACACACACACACACACACACACACACACACACACACACACACTCTGCAGCTGCAGCTGAGATGTGTGAATCTCCGTTCAGAACCAGTGCATTAACATGAACACACATCCTGCTGGATTCCGTCACACGTTCACAGCGGCAGATGCAGCCAGGAAGAAAACATCCAGATCCAAGCCTTCATGTCATTCTATGAATATGTTGTCTGGACATATTTCGATATTCTGGACATGACTGCTGGCCTGATGTTTAAGGTTTCTCAGGTTTTTACAAATAATGGATTCATCAGCGGAGAGATCTGACGTACATACAGCTGCTGGGGAACTGCAGTGTCTTAACATGTCTGCATCGCTGAACCCGGTGTTTTTGCGACGCCATGAATGCACCATCAACATCAAGGTGTGGGACAACGGCATTTAGCAAACAAAAAAAAATGCAAAAGAAACGACATGTGAATAGGAGATATTGAAGACAGAAGAAGATACGAAGACAGAAGTGTAAAGTTTGGAGATACTTCAAATTTGAAGAAGGAAGATAGAAAAATGGACAGGACATGTGTGTGTTCAGTGAGTTAATCAACAGGTAGGTGTGTCGATTAACTCTGACTGAACACACACCTGCCCGTTGACTAACCCGTATATCAGGCAGCAGCATGACTGTACATGAAAAGGGAGACAGAATGGACAGAGAATGAGGTTAAAAACAAATGAATTCAGGAATGAATGAATCTTAGTGTTGAGTGTAGGAATCAAACAATCCTCTGTCTGGAGCATAGTGAATTGAATCTTCTTTTTCAGTTGGATTTATTGGTTTGATTCATCAAAAATCACAGATCAAATTCATCCTTCACAGGAGAGAAAAGAGAGACAACAAAATAACTGATGTTTACAAACCAGATGTGGGCTTGAAAGTCTCGAATCGTTGTGAATCGCATCATGAATTGTAAAAATATATATAAATTAATAGAATATTTATATTTAAAATATATAAATTCAAATCGTTGTCAAATCATTAATGAATGGAGTCACATCGTGGACAGAGGTGAACGAATTGAATCTCATTGTGAACAAGGGTG
>CAAKHB010007399.1:121170-146856 GCA_901007665.1 Aeoliscus strigatus | reverse complement strand
TGTGCGTCCTTCCAGGGATATGCCTCCCCAGACCATCACTGACCCACCACCAAACCGGTCATGCTGAATGATGTTGCAGGCAGCATAATGTTCTCCAGGGCATCTCCAGACCCTTTCATGTCTGTCGCATGTGCCCAGGTTGAACCTGCTCTCATCGGTGAAGAGCACAGGGCGCCAGTGGCATAGTTGTCAATTCTGGTGGTCTATGGCAAATACCAATCGAGCTCTACGGTGCTGGGCAGTGAGCACAGGCCCACTACAGGACGTGGGGCCCTCAGACCACCCTCATGGAGCCTGTTTCCGATTGTTTGGTCAGAAACATTCACCCCAGTGGCCTGCTGGAGGTCATTTTGTAGGGCTCTGGAGGAGCTCATCCTGTTCCTCCTTGCACAAAGGAGCAGATACCGATCCTGCTGAGGGTGTAAGGACCTTCTATGGCCCTGTCCGGCTCTCCTGGAGTAACTACCTGTCTCCTGGAATCTCCTCCATGCTCTTGAGACCTTCTTGCAACGGCACGTATTGATGTGCCATCCTGGAGGAGTTGGACTACTTGTGCAACCTCTGTAGCGTCCAGGTACCGCACCATGCTGTCAACAGAGATGTTGATCCAAGCCAAATGGATAACTAGAGCAGTAGAAAGTCAGTCAGTAAAAAATCAGCCAAAAGAGATGAGGAGGGAAGTATCAGTGTCAACCTCAACCTGGTTAAACCATTCCTGTTTGGGGGTCGTCTCATTGTTGCCGCTCTGATGCACCTGTTGTTGATTTCAGTAACAACAAAGCAGCAGAAACTGATTAACAACCCCCTCTGCTTCTTAACTGACCAGATCAATATCCCAGAAATTTGACTGATGGGTTGGTATACTCTGATTTAAAAGTGTTCCTTAAATTTATTTGAGCAGTATATATGTATATAGTGTCAGTGCTTCATGTTCCAGCCAGAACACCCAGACTACTAATGCCCATTTTTTAACGGACCAACGGCGACACCATGTGGATCCACTGAGAAGTACAAGGGAAGCACTTTATTTTTGACTACTTGATCTTGTGATCATTTTAAGTGCAGACATTCATGCAGAGATGTATCTGAATTGAGAGTCACACCACCGCAAGTGAGTCAACAACCTTTATTTTTCCATATATTTGCCACTCAGAAATTGGGAGGTGTTACAGGATTTGCTCTAAAGAGAAGCCGAAATGGATCATTTACAATTTTCCTCTCGACAAGGAGGTCGTTGACAAAAACGGGGGGGGAAAAAAAGACAATATGGTCGTAACAGTGTAAACACGTGGTAATATACATTAAAGCAAAATAGCAATAGGTATCAGTGACAAATTAAAATGTAGGGTAAGTAGTATGAATAACTAAAGACTCCTGGAAACCCTAACTTTTTTCCTCATAACAGCTCAGCATACATTTCTACATAGCATGCAATAAGGCACCTATCTAACACAAGGAAGAAATCTATGCTACAGTCTGAAGCACAATTGTTATCCAAATTAAAAGGAAAAAGAAAGTATTGCTCACCATCATGTTCACTCCCATAAAAACTGTATATCTCTTGCTCCCTTTCATATAACCCAAGCCATATCTAAAAAAATACATCAGTTTTGTAAAAGATATTATACACAGAACAGTAAATAGAGCGCAATCCATTGGAATTTGGAAAAAAATCCTGTAAAAGTGAGATTTTTTTTTCATTAAGTATTTTTAGTATACACAAGCATTTAGATCAAATTGTGAGTTTGCAGATCAACATGACAGTTCCCTAAATTCTATACACAGGTATCAGGAATCGGTCTCCAAAGATTTATGTGGGGGGGGGCAGAGGAAAATACACAGTAAATAATTAGGACACAAGTGATGTTTTCATATGCTACCCAGGTTTTTATTTTCTATTTTGAACTTTTGTTACGGTTAAGTTGCATGTCATAATAGACTCAGGGTGTCAGCCAGTATTGCTCTGTGTGCGATCTATGCAACAGTGCAAACCCATAATAGACATACAAGAAAACGCCTCATAAATATACAAGATGGCTTGTGTCTGAGGGAGCACAAATTCAACAAGCTGCATGAAAACGCAACAAGTTTATCTCAAACACATAAAACAAAGTCATAAAGGAAAAAAAACATGGAGACAAGGTGGATCATACTATCAAAAATGTAGTCTTTTGAAACAGCACACTAGTCACCTATACATATATAAAAGAAATCAGTAAGTATTTACAATGGATTTTTTGTCATTTGCTTCACGCGGGTTATGTGGGTGAAGGACTGAGTAAATTTGGAAAACAGTTCTTGTTCACCTATTGTGTACGTAGCCTTAACTGACTGCTGCTGAAATATGTGTGCCCACGTCATCATGAACTGAATTCTATCAAAAAAAAAAGACCAGAAAGTGAAGCATATTTTCATTCGGTAACAATTCTATCATGTATTTGTCATGTCTTTGATTTTTTTTGTCCTTTTAAAAGTGTTCCAAAGAGGTCTTGCATTAAGTAAAGCACAATCACAAACGATAGAGGCTCCTTGTGGATCTTGTATGAAACCTTCTTCAATCCAAGAACAATGTCCCGAGTTCTGCTCTGATTTATAGGTTAGTCGGTCCTTAGGGCCAAAGCTTGTCCTTTTGAAGACTTTGTGTTTCTGTCCATTTATTCTCAACTGTTCCACTTCACTACAGCCGTGTGCCGAGTTGACCACTTTTGTCCATTTAAGCTGGCCTGATTTTTCTTGTGGTGTGGCAATAATTGGAGTAACACAAACAGGGAGCAGGGACGTGTGTGCAGTTGCATGGGACAGCACGTGAGTGTGGGAGGAGGAGCTCACTGGTCTACATGGATTCTGTGATGTCTAGAGAGGGAAGATGAATGGTTAAAGCCTTTTCCACACTGGGAGCATCTGTAAGGTTTCTCAACAGACAGGATGCGCTGTTTTGGGAAGGCATTGTTGGGGAACACCTTCCCAGTGGGGATGGTGCTGTACTGCTCCGGCTGTGGAGGTGGTGATTGTGGCTGCTGCTGTGGCTGCTTGTTCTCCAAGTGAACTCTCTGGTGCCTTGCAAGGGAGGAGGAGTGATTGAATGTTTTACCACAGTGGCCACAGGCGTAACTCTTCCCATCCGAGTGGACTCTTTGGTGGCGGGAAAGGGAGGAAGAATGATTGAAACCCTTATCACAGTGATGGCACATGTAGGGCTTTTCTCCTTGCAGGTGTACCCTCTGCTTTGGGGGGGTGCCGTAGGTCAAGGTTTTCCCTGGCTGAGGAGGGGGAAACACTGGGGGTTGCAGATGGGTCTTGTGGTGGCGAGAGAGAGAGGAGGAGTGATTGAAGCCCTTGTTGCAATGTCTGCAGGTGTAGGGCTTCCCTCCAGCATGGACCTGCTGGTGTTTCTTCAGGTGGCGTTTGCGCACAAAGCTCTTCCTGCACATGTTGCATTTGTACGGCTTCTCGCCCGAGTGGACTCTCTGGTGCTCCCTCAGAGTGGCTGCAGCTGCAAAACACTTTCCACACTGTGCGCATCGATGGGGCTTGTCGCCGAGCACAACGGCAGCATGGGTCTTTTGGTGCTGCTTCAGGTTTGACGTTGTAGCAAAGCCTTTGCCACACTGGCCACATGTATATGGCTTCTCACGTGCATGGACCTCTTGGTGCTTTTTCAGATGCCTTCTACGGACAAAACTCTTCCTGCACTGGGTGCACTTGTATGGCTTGTCCTCAGAATGCATCTTCATGTGTTCTCGTAATGTGATTGCTGCTGCAAAGCTCTTGCCGCACTCGGAGCATCTGTGAGGCTTGTCTGGCAAGTGGATCATCTGATGAGACTTGAGACTGAATGCATCAATAACATCTTTGCCCATAATCTCAACCCCTGCAGGGACATAGGGCTTTTCTTTCATGTGAATCTTCATGTGCTGCTTCAGGCTGGCCTCAACTGCAAAGCTCTCACCACAGTGCACACAGATGTAAGGGTTGAGGTCCTTGTGGATCTCAAAGTGCTGGTGAAGATCAGCTATGCTGCCGAAAATTTCCCCACACTCGTTGCACTGCAGGCCGTGGGCTTCGTGTATGATGACACCATTCTCAGACTCCACTGTCAACTCCCCACCATGGTCAGACTCCACTTTCACCACGTGTTCACTTTCTGTTTTAAGCAGAACTTCTCCCAGCAGAGCTTCCGTTCCTGTCGTCTTGATCTCGGCACCCGTGAAACAGTGCATCTCACCATGTTCCACCTTGATGTAATCATGGTCTGTCTCAGCTACAATTGCATCCACACACGTTACTGTTCCAAGTTCTGTCCCTAGGCCCTGGATCTTGAGGTCTGAGCCATGGATCTCCAACTCCAATCCACGCTTTTCTTCTGTCATGATCTCAGTTTCTGCTCCATAGTGAAGGTCGACATGGCTGTGGGCTATGACACACTCCGACCCAAGTGTGTCAAGGCCGGGTGTGTCACATTCAGTCTCTGACTCGGCCATGAGAACACACTCCAGCCCCACGACCTCCGTTTTCTTGCCGGATGGGGTACTTAAAGAAGAATCGGGGTATAGATCTCAGTTTGTGTTTAGCGCAGCGCTGTTGCTCCGGTCAGTGAGCAGAACTGCAACAGAGGAAAGTAAGATGCAACAATTATGACAATACCAAGCAGATTTCTTTTCCCACAGGCATATTTCTAACAATAATAATAATTCTTATAAAATGGAGACTGAATTAATAAACTGTCGTAGGAACCTGGCATCTAGGGCAACTTTGTCTTCATGTAATTGGTCGGTGGGGATGGAAATATATCGTTCAGCTGTCTTGGACAAAACGGCAGAACAATGAGTTGCAAACAGCATATTCCATTTGTTTCTGATGTGAGCCAAATGTATTTATGTCGTTTAGCAAAATCAAACATATCTGAAGAAAGATGTGTGTAATGTTTTCTAAAGTCCAGTGAATCTGACAGCATCTCATAAAGTTACAATGTATTTATCACAAATTATTATACCTGTACAACCTATTTTACAATGCATATTGAGAGTGCCATGTTAACTTAAATTGCTTGAATACATGTAGTGCTTATACAATGCTTCTTCGCTTCACATCCTGAAGACACCAGTAAGCACAGAGCAGACAACTGAAAACCCCAGTAAATACAACTGGCTTTACTTTGGGTATGAGTAGCAAAGATGCAAGCTGCCCTTAATACTAAATACTTATAAAAAAAACTCAAAATGTGTTGTGATAATGCGACATATCGAGGGTTCATTTAGCAAAACAAGCATGTTTTCAGACATAATTGAGAGATGGTGCGGAGTGCCAGCTGATGGGGCTACGAGGTTGGCTGGCGTCCTGAACTATTTTCCGTGGCCACACGTCTCACACAAGCATACCGTACAAAGCCACCGTGAGCTAAGTGGCCAGTTTGCTAGCCGTGTTAGCACTTGGTACGTGCTAAAAGTCACTAGCCAACAGATGATAATATCAAAGTACAGAAAACCGTAATCAAGTACAAGATTCGGGCTTAATCCCAAAGCCAAAGCCCAAAAGGCCACAAGCACGCTCGTCTGCGCAGTTCATTGTTTGTCATTCAAAGTGAATTATGTTGGTTGTATATGCAATTTAACAGCTGTATTTTGTTATCAGACAGGTAACCGTCGGTTGCTAATCTCCCAAAAGTGCTACAAATAGCTTTCATAGCAGCTAGTTAGCTGGCTATGGTCGAAGGGACTGGTTAACGACATATCAGCATTGTGTTAGCTGCTAATGTGTTCACGAATTAGCGAGCTAACTAGCTTCGTAGCAGAAGCAACACTCTGGTATCTCAAGTCCAGGTCTAATGAAACAGTAAATACTTACTATTAAATGCAAAAGTTCGAGCGACTCGGAACAATTTTCGACACTGTACGATTCCTTGTGCGAGTCTATGTCCAGGCCATCTTGTTGTGCCACACCAGCACTTCCAGCTAGCCAACGCCACAATGCTCGCCTAAGATGGCTGCCGCTAACTACCGTTAGCCACGTTAGCTTCCGCCCTCGAGATACGTTGAATAAAGGCAACAACCGAGAGCACGTTAAAGTAACCATACAACAGTGTTCTACAAATTCCATCAAGAAAAATAATGCTTTAAATTGTATGTTAACGAGGTATATCCCCGAGAACAATGTGCGCTAATGATAAGACTGTTAGCAAGCTAAGAGCCCCATGGTTCAAGCCAGGGGTTGGTTAGCTGAAAACAAAGATGGCTAACGACGAGGGCGATGACTTCTGTGAAAAGCCCGGGAATTGTGTTATTTTCGGTACATTGCCTTTCAGAGGCGCAACCACACGATATCATAAAATAACAGAGATTGTAGATTAGCAGGCAGTTCTACAATTCTAGCCCACTTTAGCACATTGAGCCATGGCTACAAACCTGAAGCCAACTGACTGCGGCAGCACCATGCAACCCGCAAAATCGACTTCAATGGCGGCCTTACTGATGTTAGCAGCTACCCAACCGAGACATTAGCGTACCTGCTACATAGCCATGGTGCCAGGCTAATAAGCCAGCTAATCCAGTTCCCTAGCACAGACAGCTACAGCCAGCGTTCTGGTTCAGTACGAGCATGTAGATTGTACAACAGTCGAGCGGAAGCTTCGCTTAACCGCCCATCCGACCATGTTACGCCTGGTTTCGCATTCAACTTTAAGATCATCTTGGTGTTATTTCAAGGCAGATATAAGTCGCGATTGCAGTATTATAGAAACACCACGGGTGGAATTCCCTACTAAAACAATCCATAATTATAGTGCTGCCTTGCTTATGGGGCTTACCAGCACAGCAAAACGTTAATGTTCCGAGTCACGGCCTGTATTTTTCCACTGTACTGTTCGATTCCATGAGAGCCGCAAGTGCACACAGAGAACATATACATTGACCAAGTTACCGTTAGATATAACCGGTAAGGTTATTTAACACAGGTCCCTTTGCTTCTACGCTGCTACTATTCGTGTAGTAAGTTGAATTCAAACAATCCTTACGGATACATAACCGCTCACCCACCTTTCTCTCCTTTTACGTTTTGTTTGCAGAAGGAAGGAAACAGAAGAGAATCGCTATTTTATTTTAAACTCCAGGCTGTGGGGGTTTGCAAGCTGTTGTGTGCCTCGTCAAACTGCTGAATGTCTTCCTCTCTCTTCACCAGTGTGTGTAGCTGGCGCCACTGCTCATCTGGCGCCAACGTTGGACCACCGACGCACTTTAGCGAAAGCAACAATTGTGGCTGTAATACAGGCCGGAAACTTTCAGCGCCCTCTACAGCACCGGAAACTGTACTACAGCACAAGTTAGATACAAATACACTTGTCTTTTCCTCCTCAGTGATATGATATAAATAGCGCCATCTGCTGAAACAGACACTAAGTGTTTTAACTGACTATTTGATTGATTGATTGATTGATTAGATTAGATACGTCTTCATTGTTGAAATTGCCAGCCTATCTACCAGTGTTCAAGAAAGGGGAGAGATCCTGGATTGTCATTCATCCATTCACCTTTTCTCATGAAAATCAGATTAATCTTTTGTATAATGGCTTGATGAACTGAAGCAGATTTATTTTAACATGTCATAGTTTGGTTCACAGTTTTGACCAAACTCATGAGGGAAAGTTGTTTCATTTGTCTTCACTCACATTTGTTTCTACCAGCCCTTCTACAGATCCACCCATTCTGTCACTACCAAACACCTGACCAGGAATACTGGTTTGACGATGTGAACAGACCACATAGCAAACATTCTGTCTCACTCACTGTGTCAGTCCCACAGTTTCACTGGAGCTGTTAACTTTAGGGACTTGTTCTCTCTCGATCCTGCTCACTTTCTGCCGTGTCATCTCTTTAGCTGTTTGCGCTACACAACTTCAGGGTTTTGGTGCAGGTTTTGTTTTGTTTTGTTTCGTTATCTACTGGTCGTTCAACTCCGAGTGAAAATGTCCCACCCCAGCACTCTGGATTTAGACAGATATAGCAGTTTGGAGAAATCTCGTCGCTCTACCAGTCGTACTCAATCCAGGACTCAGGCAAAGTATGGAGATGTCCTGTGTGATTTTTGCACATCAAGCAAGCACAGGGCTGAGAAGTCTTGCTTGGTGTGTTTGGCAAATTACTGCGAGAACCACCTGCAGTCACATTATGACTATCCTGCCCTGATGAAGCACAAACTGGTCAAAGCTACTGGTCAGATGAGGGAGAAGATCTGTGCTCAGCATGACAAGCTGCTGGAGGCTTTTTGTCGCACTGACGAGACGCCGGTGTGTGTTCTGTGCATGATGGATGAACACAAACATCATGACATTGTCCCAGCTGGAACAGAGAGAACTGAGAAACAAGTGAGTGTTTAAGCAGTCAATAACTGACTCAATGTACTCATGGAGAAAAGAAGTTATTGTGTATGCTGTCCCGTAATGATAGTAACAGTCATGTTCTCCCCACAGAAACAACTTGGCACTACTCTGCACAAATCTCAACAGAGGATTGATCAGAGAGTGAAAAAGTGGCAGGATCTCCGTCAAGCTGTGGAGGCAGTGAAGGTAGGTTTAGTTCTTTTATCACCCGACGCACATTGTTCATGTGTTCTTTTTATTGATTAAACTCTCTCACTTCTCTTTCTCACGTGATCTTATTAGCACTCAGCCCAAACGGTCCTGGAGGAGAATGAGCGGATCTTCACCGAACTTCTGCTTTCTTTAGAGAGGAAGTACAATGAAGTGAAGGAGATGATCCGCTCACATGAGAAAACCACTGTGACACGGGGTGAGATATTGCTGGACCGTTTGGAAGAAGAGATCACTCTGCTGAGGAAGAGACACACCGACTTGGAGAAGCTGTCACACACTGACGATCACATACACTTTCTGCAGGTATAGGGGTTAAGTCTTCACTTGTGAGGAAATGCACAAATCACAAATCACAAATAGGAATATGTGTCTCCTCTTTCATCATTCTCGTCACCTTCTTTTTTTCCTTTAGAGCTGGCAGTCTCTATCAGGGCCCTCAGGATATGAAGACCTGAACAGCGTCAGCGTTGCTCCTTATTACTCTTTTGATGCAACCAAGAGAGCCATCGCTGCACTGAAGATGCAAGTGGAGGAAGTCAGCAAGACAGAAACGAGCAAAATCTCTGCAGCAGGTTAAAAAATGGTGTTCATCTGACGTAGCATGTTCTTTTCTACTTTTGTGTGAGGCAGCCTGTCATGGTTTTTATCTTTATCCTCCTCATAGTGAAGGAAGTCCACATCACACAGGAAAATGAGACGAAGGCGAGGAGAGAGTCGATTCTGAGAGTAGAACCAAAATCAACAGAAGAACCAAAGACAAGAGAGGATTTCTTAAAATGTGAGTTTATCTGACTCTTTGCAGAGCAGAAGATCCAACCTAGCATCAACCTGGTGGGGTAACCTGTCATCACAATGCATCACAGTCACATTCTACAGGCAGTTCTGAACAGTGTGATTATTTGTTATTAATTGTACTGTTTGTTTTCATGCTGACATACATTGTACCTCTAACAATATTGCCTATGAACGGACGTTTGCAGACCATACTTATAATAATGAATATATATAATCATAATTGTCGATGTGGATTAATTGGTGAAGATATTTCTGGAAGGTCTGGT
The DNA here is from genome assembly GCA_901007665.1 of Aeoliscus strigatus. Taxonomy (NCBI): domain Eukaryota; kingdom Metazoa; phylum Chordata; class Actinopteri; order Syngnathiformes; family Centriscidae; genus Aeoliscus; species Aeoliscus strigatus. Next base: position 137,211 of record CAAKHB010007399.1, on the reverse strand, counting down.
CACACCGTTTCATACAGTGGGGACAGGGGTATTTCACACAACAAGGCGATTACAGCTGGTGATGAGATGACTGAAACTGAGACTTACAGTAACATGAGTTGTAGAACAGGTTTGGTGAAATGAGGCAACAGGGTCATTTAAACAAACACAGGTGTTCCTGCTTTGGTTCCAGCCTGGGAGAGGCCTTTAACAAGCTGCTTCATGGGCCTTTTCAGTCTGAAATGTTATGTGTGATATAATGATGTTATTTCTGCCTGTGCACATAATGCACAGACAGAAACAACTGGAGCCTACTGCGTGCAGTAAGAAAGACACAAATAGAGTTGACTCTCGAGGTAAATACCAACACCTGTGTATTCTTAAACATCCACACAAAGAAGCTTGATTACCTTATTTCCCTGCTCAGACTCTTGCCAGTTGGTTCTGGATGTCAACAGTGTCCACCCCAACCTTCACCTCTCTGAGGGGAACCGAACGGTTACGATGAAGAATGAGCCCAAGAACTACCCTGATCACCCAGACCGATTTGACCACTGGCAGCAGGTGCGTTTTATGATGAGAATTTAATATTCACTTGATGTGTAAAAAAGATATCGCCTGAAATAATAAACCTTTTGTTTGTGATCAAACCCTCCACTCAACCTGTTGACAAAAAAAGTCTGCAGTCCTTCATCATCTGTTTCCAATGGTTTCATTTCAAACCATCATTTTGGGAAGGACTTGGAAGTAATGACTGAGGCCTTAAACCCATAAGGAAAATCAAATGAGATGTTCCCAACATATCCTGACATACTTATTTCCAATTAGTGCAGTTGCCCCCTGCTGGCCATTAGAAACAATGCATTTCTGACCACATCATGGTTATTGCTGACAAGAGCCCTAATATCCTGTTTTAAGAAGCTTGTTATAATAGATATAAGTTGCAATAGAGCATGTTTTCAATACTGACCTTGGTACTGTGACATGTGAATGCTTTATTCAAGTTTGTTGGCTGAAATGAAGACAACAAAGCTGATGACACCCTGAATACAGACTCTCTGCTGTTGTTAGTATCCATGAATAAACTCTGAGGCTTCTCGTCTCACATCATTCATTTGGTTTCAGGTGCTGTGCAGGGACAGCGTGGCTGGTAATCGGTGTTACTGGGAGGTGGACTGGAGGGGAACAGAGATAGACGTAGCTGTTACCTACAGGGGGATCCGCCGTAAAGGTAACAGCAATGAGTGCAGCCTGGGCTGGAACAACAAGTCCTGGAGCCTCTACTGCTCTGAATCCAAATTGTCCTTTGTGCACAATAATAAGAGTAAAGATTTAGCAGCTCTGAGGACATCTCGAATTGGTGTCTACCTGGATCATGCAGCAGGGACGCTGGCATTTTACAGTGTGTCTGACAACATGCAGCTTCTGTACAGAATCCACACCACATTTAGTGAGCCTGTCTACCCGGCATTTAGTGTGTGGGGCTATGGCAGCAGTGTTCGACTGTAGGAGAGAGAGCGTAGGCCGTGTGCTTTTCATCACGGCAGTGGAATTTATTTTGCGTTTATTTACTTTATGCTCATCTTTTCCCCTGTATGACTGTTATATGAGTGGCATTATAACTTCAGTGTTCTTTGTCTCTGTTCTATTCTGACTTTTTAAGTCAACAAAATAACGGAAAACTATAAGAATGAATGCAATACAAAATGATTGTATTTTTCATGTTTCTCCCCTTTGACATTGCTGGTAATACTGATAATTTAGATTTAATAAAAGTTTATAAAACTCACAGGTATCTGATTTATATCGCATGAAAGGTGGACTTACCGTGCACAGGTCTGATCCCAGTACACACATCATTTGGTCTGTGGCTCCATGTGGAATGTTTTCATTCTTGGTTCTGTTCATGAAGGTAATATGTCACCTGAATCTGTAAAAAACAAAGAAAAAGAAAAAACAGAAAAAAATCCAAACACATTGAAATTGAATTTGTGAAAGCTCGACTAACGACTTAATCAGGTCATATACTGACACTGATTATCAGACATTGTATGACCCCTCAGGACCCTCCAGAGTCATGGGATCCAAGGCATTAGTAAATTTAATCTCCAGAGGGCAGCAGAAACACATTTGTTACCTGACTCGGTCTCATTATCACAGTCACACATATGCACCTGTCCATGGCCCACAGACAGGTTTTTATGTTTGAGTTCAAGTGTCATAAAATCATTTCCTGAATCTTGTGACCAGAGCGGAAGAAGCGAGCAATTCTTCCACAGCGACCGGCAAAAATCCTGGAACCGCACAGAAAAGCAGGAGCGCTTGGTTCTTTGTACAACACACGCCGGAAGTATTGTCAGCGTCCACAAAATGAAGCCCGCCCTGAAGCTTGGCAACTTTGTTTACTGTCACGTGCACTTTACACTTGTGTAAGATGCATACATGTTTACTGATTATACGTTGCCAATTGCTTATATTGCAAGGACCGATAAAGGTAGAAGATAATCCACACAGCGGCACGACGACTAAAATCTACCTGTGAAACAGACATGAATGATTTTAACTCGCCCTAACTGTTACAAAAGTGTGCACTAAAGTAATAGTAACACTTGTGACTGTATTTACTTGAAGAACCGAAAAGACTTGGCCCCACCTCTGTATGATCAAACTCAAATCGTCTTCCGTATCGTCATTCCTCCTTCCCGCCCACTCGCCGCACCGCTAAATCTAATTCAACACTCCCTGCAGTTGCAGCTTTTGGGGGGCGGAGTCAAACAGCTGGATCCGTTTGAGTCTCGTGGCGGCGATGCGAGCGGAGCTGCATGGTAACGAGACTCCTTTCTCCACTACGGACAGACAGCGGTTCAGGGAATGCTGCCGCCCGGGTCGGAAAACCGTGATTTGTATTCAGAAAACGACTGCCAGTGCCCCTCGACTGCAGCGACCGCGGCCAGCAGAGGTGGAAGGAGTGTGTGGGAGGACCCAAAGTTCACAGAATAACGAGGAAAGCTGCGAGCGAACGCACAGGCAGGGTAAGGAACGAACAGGTCTGCGTCTCATTTGGTTAGCTAGTGAAGGTGCAGCTAACGTCGAAAGCTAAACTCATTTACATTTAAAATGACGTTCATTTGGAGTTAGACTACCTTTATTTGTAAGCGAAACAAATACAAAAATCGCCCAAAATGAAATAATTTGCCACAGATAAGCTCATAACGCATCCTACCTTTCCCCCCGGAGCTTGGTGCAGATAATTATCAGTGTTGTCGCCGATTGATGATCCTGAACGCACCTCATCTCCCTCCTCTCTCTGGTTAGCAGCTGCAGCACATCTGTCCTGACTGAGCCCACATCTGCATCAGGATGAAGCAGTTGCAGCATCGCAGACGTCAGTCACACTCACTTAAATGTTAGAACTACCTGGGCAGATATTGCTCGGCTGGCCGAAGAGGAAAAAGAAGAGAGAGGGTGGTGAAGGTGCCAGAAATGTCTCTGTGGGTGATCCTGCCTGTTAGCCTCCCAGTTCTCACCATCACTGGGATATGGGTTGTGTAAGTGATTCTTTTTCATTTTTGTGTTTGGAAATGAAGTGTTTGGTTGCACATTTGATCACCAATATCATAGAAAGTTCATACATTGCAGTGTAGAGATGAACCAGCTCACAAAGTACGTTCTCCAGACATAAGGGAACAGGATTATTAAGTGCAGAGCTCAGCAAAAACCCTTAATGTAATTCGTTTTACATTTCTTCATGTCACCCAATCTTTTGTATCTTGGTCATATTGTCAAAGCATAATACGATTCTGCTTTGATTACACAACGCTTGTCATGCAAAAAATTGACTCAAGAATGTATTCTAATAGTAAAACCAAAGAAATATAGATTGTAGTTACTCTGTCATTCAGTTTTTATATTAGCAATTAACTGGAACAATAAAGACCTTTAACTCTTACCAACAAAGGAATAAACTGAGATAAAATAAACAGATAATGTGCCATATTAACACCTTCAAACTGTCAGAGTCAGTCAGTTTTGTACACAGAGTACACAGAGACACATGAAATCCTCCGACCAAGATCTCGTATTTAGAGTTTAGTATCATTCACATCTAACAAGCTTTCATCCATGTCTTTCAATCGACTTTAGTCCGTTCTGTCGGGTATTTATGAGCACAGATTCACAGCTTAATGCTCAAGATACCTACATGACTTGCCAAGGCCGACCAAATTCCTGATTGGATGTTTATATTGAAACAAAAACCTTGTGATTCCCCAGCCTCTCCGAACGCTGCATGTTTATCCTGAATTCTTGGGAGCCATGGCAATTGCATGTGGATTAGCTCTCTCCAGGAAGGATCTAGGGCTACCACACTTAAAAGTGAGACATGAAGATCTGCAATATGGCTCACGTGTGTGCAGTCGAGTGTCCCAGTACATGCACCAGTGAGAAATGTGTGTGTAGCTCCTGGTTATGTTGGGGCTGACAGCTTTCGTGTGTGCTCTGGTATTATTCCTGGAGGAGGAATGTAAATCTCAAGGGAAGACAGAACAATGTGGCCCAAATCCAAATTTTCACAGCTTTGATGACGATGATAAGGTGCACGGGGAGGGAGAGGCTGCTTGGAAGCTTGTGCATCAGTTAACGCTTACGAAGTTTCACAGTCACAGAAGTGAGGATAGACGTGCACGTGGCTCTGAGTATGTCGGTAATATTGCTACTGACAGATATGAAGTTGATACAGGTGAATTTACTCCAGCTTTGCACATTTCTTTGCTGTCAGTGCCTTCAAACCGATTTCCTTCCTGTTACTTTGACAAGGGCGCCTTGTTTCAAAGAGCAGTCAAGGGTCTTTTTTCCAACCCGGTGGAATGTCAAAGGATGTGACCTGTTGCGTAACCTTGTATCTGACTGGATGGGAGTAGAGTAAATACTGTAAGAGTGTTTCCAGAATGTTCACACAGCCTTTGGTGGCACTTTGCAGCGTACAAAAGTTCTGTGTGGAGCCCTAACAGCCCTTCTTGGCTTTAAATTTTGGATTTGTTAAAAAAACTTTTGTTTTTTATGCCTGTAAAATATGTTTTAGCCAGACAAAGGACTGACTACACTCAAACCTACACTACTAAATTCATTCATAGTTAATGCATCACACCCTTTCCTGTGGTTTCTGCTGTTATTTCTGCTCTGCCGCTACATTCGTTCACTGTACTTATGGCACATTTTTCCATGAAAAACATTCCTAAATGTTCCCTGTTCAATCTTAAGGAAAAAAACACGCTCTGTTCCACCTATATATTGCCCTCAGGCTTACAATTAAAGTTTACAACCACCACTGAGCTGCGATAGAGGCCTAGTTATGTAAACAAACCTATAATTACTCTGTTTCTGGGTTCGTTTCACATATAGTTAAAACACGACTTTATTTTAGAAATGTCCCAGTGCTGCACAGCTGCTATTTGTTTTTCAGGAGCAGACCAAAATGTCATCATTGAACTATCTGCCACCTCTCCTCTCATGGCTTCTCTGTTATTTATTTTATTTCTAATTCGATCCCTCAGTATTCCTCCATGCCTGATAATGGAGTCATTTATTTCTGGGAAGATGTCACTATGCAGGCAGCGCTTTAAAAGCCAGGCGCTGGCGCTCTGGCAGCCGACGGACGTATTTCACACACACCAGTGGCTCTCCCCTCGGCGTTATGCGCCGACAACGTAACCGCCATCTGGCTTCTATGACTTTCACATAGTGATTCACACAGCTCAGTGCCAAACACTCTCCGGTTCACCCACCGCACGCTGCAGTTAGTCATTACTGGCTTACCAGACAGAGTTAAAACGAAGAGAGTAGTCGAACAAACGAAACCGTACAAACACATCAAGTATCATTCCAGGATCTGTTTTGGATCGTAGGTTTGATGTCGTGGGAAAGATTTGACATGTATTCCTTTAATTCCTCTCTATTAATGCGTTCATCCATACAGATGTGTTCACACGTGTGTCTGCTAATTTGTTTTCACGGTAGCAGGTGCTTGTCCGTGACTATGATAAGTGTGTGTCCTTTGAAAAATGGATTATAGCTGGAATACTGTTGCCCTGGCAACAATCTTAATGGGTACTTAACCTCTTGCCGAACTACAACTGCATTCGCAAATAAGGATGAATAGTCCGACTCGCAGTCTGTCCGTCTCTTTCGATTTTTCTTCTTGAAGGTGTTGTGATGCTTGTGTGTAACAAGGACATCGTGTTCAATAGTTTTCCTCCTTCTGAGGAACCATTTGATCATGTACAGACCATTATCATTTGTCATATACTTGACAAATGACGCATGAGAATGTCCCAGTGAGATTTTTGACCTGTTCTGAGACTGAGAGGTGCAGATGTGTTTGTCTCACGTACACCTGCTCCTCCATGTGACTCGGGCACGTGTGGACAGAGACGTCTCATTTGAGGTGATCCTCCAGGGGTAATCATTAAGACACTGACGCTACAAGCACAGGCTTTGTATGAGAACAGGCCTTGGCAGGGAAGCCAGTGGGGATATGCCGAATGTGCATGTCATACGACAGCCAGCAGAGAGCAACTGTCAAAAAAGTCCAATCTCACAGAATTTTAACAAAATGACTTCATTCTCATAACGACTTGCCAGTTTTACTGCAGTTCCACCGTCTCCTCCAAATACAGTCAGCTGTTATAGCAAGAAATGTGGAATGTGGACACGACGAGATTTTGAATGAGAACTGTCTCTGGCCACGTTCCATTCATATGGAGGTTTTTACCGAAACCAAATCAGTCACAAAGTGGTCATATTTTTTAACATACAGTAACTGTTACTTAACTGTTTTTTGTGTTGCTTGTTGCTCCCAGATAAACTGCAACAGCTTTTCATTTATTTGCATTTAAAGATGAATGACAGCACGGGTCATGATCTTGCAGGATGCGGTTGTTAGCTAATAATCCTCTGGTCATTGACTCCTTGGTTCATGTCAATGACCTGATCACATCAGCTCTTCTATTGGCTTTTGGTTGTGGTTTCATCAGCTCGACTGAACCAAACCAGTCGTATCTCTCTTGTGCTATCTGTGTTCTGGATAAAGTCGTAAGAATCGGTCAAATGTCAGGTCACCAGGTCCCAAACATTAAACAAACAGATGAAAATCAGTAGCAGGTCAGCCTATGTCACAACTCAGAGTTCACCTTAACATCAGGATTTTGCATTTCCAACTGCTTCTGACTTTTCATTTGATTTAGAATCCAGACTCTCTGAATGTATAACGTGCAGTTAGACTCTGTTGGCTCATCAGTTGTTGTCTTTCAGGTATGCCATGGCCTTGTACAACCAGCATGTCTGCCCCGTGGATAACTGGTAGGTTTAATAAGCTCCCCTCTTTTGCTTCCTCACACCTCTGTTAAAGCGACGGCTTGTCTCCCGATGAGTGACTATTATACTATAGAGATGCTGTTCACTGACACAAGCATGTCACGGAAGTGACAACACGGCAACAAAACAGATGTTTGCTTAGATACAGATTGTACTTACACAAAGACTGAAAGCACAGGCTCATTGATTTTGTATCGATTTTAGTATTCTGTGTGGTAATAATCAGAAAAACATGGTGGACAAAAACATCACTTTGATTCATATATGTGTGTCACTGAGTTAAGCATTGTTCTGTCTGTGTGTGTGTGTGTGTGTGTGTGTGTACATGTGCACATTCCAGGTTGTACAACCAGTCATGTGAGGAGGAGCTGTATTTGCAGAGTGGGCCAACGTTGTGCTGCACACTAGACAATGTACCACTCATCAGGTCAGTGAGACGCCCACCCTGAACTCAACCCTTCCTCTCCCGTCGTCCCGTCTGTTTCTTTGTTTCTAGTGTCTGTCTGCTGAGTGCAAACAGGAACGCCAGGCCATTGTTTTTCATGACCCCTGTCGGCACATTGTGGATAAAAAGCGAGTGAGCTTGAAGGAGAGAGTTCTCTCGCGCACGCGCATTTGGAAAATATCTTGCCTGCCACCGTGGCAGTTCAGAGGCAATGCGTGGTTCTGCACAAGCATGTAAACACACACTGAGGAGTCAGCTTACATTTTGGAAGAAATCAAGACACTCACATTCTGCTGTTTCACTTCTAGGCCCCCTGAGCTTTTGAACATGACAGAATAGTCAGAGAGCATAAACAACTCGTTTATTCGAATAAAACATTAGAACATCAGAAAAGCTTCAGGTTCACAGACGCATACATCATCAAAAAGATGTGAAAAAAAGAAGATAAATAAATTAAAATCAAAACTAAAAGAGCATTCAGACCGCTGATCCCCACCAAAAGACTAGTGGGTGTTGCTGTGTTTGATGGAGCTACCCCCAATCTAATAATGTATTCTTCCTCAGCTCATGTAACACGCCTGCAACCCAGTTAGTTTGGTATAATACTGCTTTCAGACAGATGTAAAGACCAGCAGACAGAAGAGAAAACATAACCTGTTGAATATCATCACCTCAGGTGGTTATAAGACAACAAATACAGGCAACATCTGAATAAGTGCATATTAGTATTAGGTGTGAAATGAATCTACTGAAAAGTCAAGTGATTGAGAATTATCCCATTTTGATCTGTCATCAAGTGGAATATGCATGTGACTCCAGTCAGCTGAGATGGCTTTGGCTTTGTCGGGCAGCAGCTCCGAGCGCAGACAGCTGGCTTTGACTCTTTTACAACAACTCTTTTTTCTAGAAAAGAGACAGAATGTGAAAAGTCCCAGCCGTGATGATTAAGGGAGCAGAAGCAGGGTTCAACCACCTCAGTCTCACGGCTCGAGTAGTAATGCATCTCACCAATAATCTGCGGTGTTTCTGTGTACATAAACTGCTGTGTGTATCTGGTGTGTATGTGTGTGTGTGTGTGTGTGTGTGTTGCTAAAACAACGTCTCTGATTTATTTCTGTGTGCTCTCTCCTGCAGTAAATGTGGAACTCTTCCTCCTGAGAGCTGTTTCTTCAGCCTTATCTGCAGCACAGGCTCATTCATGGGTGAGACATCATGTTCACACACATAGACTCGTTTATTCGAGTAAGGCTTTACGTAGTATCTATCTATCATACGTTACACAATTGTACAATACAGACACACGTACGGCAAATTTAATATTACATCTGATTTCCAGATTGTCTCTGTGACCTAATTCCACATCACCATCATTTCCTGTAATAATTATTTCTTTGAATGCTGCCTCTGACTTGTCAGTTTTTCCCAGATAGCAATGGCCCTTAATTAATTGTTGTACGAATGTGGTGTTATTCATAATATCTTCCATACGTGTGAAATTTGAATCACATTCAAACAGGAAAACAGCATGTGTGTGTAGTTAGGGGACACAGGAAAAACACGTTACGTAGAATAAAGCTTACGTATTGTCAGTTTACACATGGCGCTTCTTGTGTTAACTGGTGGTTCTGACTGACTACCCTCATCTGGTTAATGTTTCCCAGCTGTGGCACAGACGTGTGTGTGTGTGTTTGCCCAAGCGCATGTATAAAACAAGGGAGAGGTTTCTTTGCCCTCTTTGGTGTCTCCATGCCTCTGGCAGCTATTTACATCGCCTCTCCGTCTGATCGCCAGGTCAATTCATGATGGGGCAATGGTCATTGATACTTCTATTTTCTGTTATATGCCATTGAGACAAACATTACAACTGGTCTTTGGCTGTAAGCAGAATAAAGGAGCTTCTTTGTGAGTTTTTGTGGAGAACGGCACCAGTCACACATTTAGCATGCATGAGAAGGCTTTTGCACAGGCCAGACTTTTTCATGTCAGTGTGAAGTCTGCTCAGAAAGCAGTGAACGTCCAGCATGTTTGACCACTTTGTTGGCGACCTGTGACCCCTCAGCTGCAGTAGATCCATGGGACGACCTTGTGTACATATATGGACGGGTGCCAGAGTGAAGTGGAGAGCAAGGATAAGACGGTCTGTGAGACAGACAGAACTGTGCTTTGATATTCCTGATTTGATGGCTGCTATCAGCTGTGTGTGCGTGTGTGTGCGTGTGTGTGTGTGATAGAGAGAGACGACCTCACGGTCTGGAGACGTAAAGGTGAGACAGCAGACCGGAAATGATTGGTACACAAGACAAACATTTGATCCACTCATTCCTTCCAGAAAAAACATGTTTTATGACATAACTAATGGCTACACTTTTAGTGGCAGCATTAGAAATCCAGTTTATTTTCATTGGAGTCAAGAAGTATCTGTACCGGGTCAATGTTGTTGTTCTCTATTCTGTGTGGAGTTTATCTTCACACTATAAGTATTCCAATCATGTTCTCTGTCCCAGAACAGACCAGGATCTTAGTACTTGTTGTAAAGCAAGTTAAGTTATTATGGTTCTACAAAAGTATGTTAAGTTGATGTGGCATGTCGCCGTACAACAGGCTATTGTAAAAAATCAGCGCTTAGCTTCTTAGCCTACTGATTCATGTGTTACTTTGTAGATTGTGTGTGTCCAGTCGGCTCAGGGGTTCATTCCTATCTGGAAAAATGTGGACCCAATAAACTTACTACTCCAGTTCCCACCTTTTTGCCATTGTACACACACAACCTTTCAAAGACAATGCATCTATTCTCTGCCCGCATACCGTTTGTGGGAGAGAATGCAACCGGCTGTTTGTGTTGAAACATATCCCCTTATGGGGACGGCGGGGGTTTATTTAACTGTGAGGTGTGGTTGATGGGACTTTATATGCGGATATGCTGCAGTATGTTGTAAGCGATGCTTGCACCTTCCACGCCCGTAAGCGTGCACAGGTCCGTTTAAAGGAAGGTACCTGCCGATGTCTTCTATCAATACTGTACGCTTGTGGGTTTAAAGCTGTCAGAGGTGATGTTTCTACCAGCAGGCTGCTGTTTGACACCGTTCATACGTGTTTATCGTCAGGACCAGTCATCTGCCTTGCGTTTGTCTTCTTTTGCTATTTATTGGCTTGAGTTTAGATGCTGGAGATCCTGTTTGCAGTTGCCAACGATCTACACCCTTCCCTGCTTACACTGATTTAATGTGCACTCATGGAACACGTGGATTCGTCATGAACTCCCAAAACTAGTTTAAACAGAAGCACCACAGCTGTTCGGCATGTTTCCCTCTGGGGGTATAAATCCAGCCTAGGAATTCATCTGCGTCTGTGTATATAGCAAAGGCAGGCGTGTGTGTGTGTGTGTGTGTGTGTGTGTGTGTGAGAGAGAGAGAGAGAGAGAGAGAGACAGCACAGTTGTGCATACAGTATTTGACAGAATGTCCACGTTGTGGCCACGTGACTTCCAGGAGACAGCGGCAGTTAGTGTGTGTGCAGGATGAGCGTGTTTTTAGCCAGACCTCTACTTCCTCCCCTGGGTTTCCTCTGCACAGAGAGTGTCTGTATGGACGGTGACCAGAGCTGGGACGATGTTACAAACACTGGCACGGTGTGTTTATGTCAAGGTATTCCTGCTCTTGAGTGTTATCCTGATCCTGTGAAGTGAGGTGGAGGTCAGGTTATCCTGTGCACTTTGCACATACATAAACATTTGTGCGCAGGAATCAGTCAGTGTGTATGTAAAGTATGAAAAACAGAATCTAAAAATAGAAGAGGCATGGAAGGTAATGGGGAATTGTTTGCTTTGACCATTCTGCTACAGCTTTCAACTTTTTACATACCTGCTTTGTGCCAGTATGTCCAGACTTCCTTTAATTAAGAACTTGTTTTGTTGAAATGGCAAAGATCTACAGCCAGACAGTCTGCTGCACAGATCGAGATGCTTTCATCTAATGCAATAAACTGATCTTGACTTACGTCACCCTATAGCAATACAGCATGGTCTCCTGTTCATGAAAAGGAGGAGGAAAAATCTAAGAATGGTTTCCAAGCCTGAAGATGTGCTGTTCCCTTTCCATGACTGAACTGAAATTCAAGACGAATGCATTGAATGAAGCTCACACACGTTTCCTTTGTCTTTCAAAGGCTGTCTTGCACTGGGTGGTGGCAGCGATGCTATTTCTTTTGACAACGTTGGTGTTAGTTGGGCTTGTTCCCACACGTCCACCCTCATGTGTGTAATTGTCCACACCCTAAACCATCTTTATCTGAACAAACTGATCAAAAAACAGCATAAAGTCAGTATTTAAAATCTGCACAGGACAATTTGTCAGAAAGTGAATCCAAATAATAAACCGAATTTTTGGTCATCAAAAATGTTATATAAAGCAAAATGTGAGTGAAGAATGAACTTATCTTAGTGGTAGTCTTAGCCTGCCTTTGTTAATTGTCTGACAGTTTTCATTTGTAGTTCATTCTTGACCAGAATGACCCAACAAGATGATTATTGTTATTATTAACATACTGTACATGCTTAAACACGTTTGAGATAGCTGATGTCAGCACAAAATGTTCTTGATGAAATGAATACATATTTAAAGCGTAAATACCGAGGCTGTGTGATGAAATCCCTCCAATCACTGAGCTGTTCGCAGGTAGTGACACGGTTCTAGTCCGTCGAGGGGTTTTCCGTTTGTGCTTCCTATGCCGTCACAGAGTTGGAGCAACAGTTTGATCTTAGACAGTCCTCCAATCTCAGACAATACATGTGCCCCAACTCAAGACACGAGGGGGTCTTTGTCCACTGGAATTACCTCCACCCCCCCACTTTGCCTCCTTGCCCCGCTTTCACCAACCCACGCCAGCCTGGTGAGGAGCCGCAGCGAGGACCTAACAAAGAGAAACCAAGCAGGGGTCAGCTCTTCTCTGCACCAACAATACCTCCAGTCACATCTTATTAGCCGTCCAGCAGTGATCTGTCCCAAATACTGTACTCCCATTTCCATTTTCATCTTATGCAAGACCGGCACACGTGCTGTACCTTTCCCGCCATTTCCTGCTTCTCATATTTCCACTTGTAAGGCAGAAAAAATAGACTTCTTCTAATTCTCAGTCAGCTTCCCGGTAATATTTGTGTTTCTTGGCAAAAGGAGTTGTGTGAGTGCTAGCATGAAATCAAAGCCAGACTCTGGCGTGTGCGTGGTTTCTCTCCTTAGGTTTGCTTGAATGTGTGTTTTACACATGAACATCCACCAGCATTGACTCTGTGTCTGTCTGTGTCCTCCTACTTTCCACAGTTATGGTGATCGTGCTGCTCCGCTATGCCCACGTCATTGAGAAGCACCAGAACTGTGTTCTCAACACGGCAGGTCTCTCCACAGGCTGGATCTGTGCTGCTGGACTCATCATGGTGGGCAACTTCCAGGTATGTACGACCAAAGTCTGAGGGATTCCTGGGGGAAAAAACAAATGACCAAAATCTAATACAATAGCAGGAAGAAGAATACAAAGAATACAAATACGCAAACAAGGATGTCTACGTTTCTCTCTCACACACGTAGTATTCAGGAGCTTTAGAATAAAGGTCAGTAAAGTCTCTTTTGCCTTTATCAACAGAATTCTGCCAAGATTTTCCGGTAATGTTGTGTTAAAAACAACGCATGAGCCCAACATGAATACGTTTGTTCTTTGGGAAAGAATTCGTTCACGTTTAAATATTTGGAGTCCTGGCGGGATGCCTTGACTGTGAGTGTGTGTTTATGAGAAGTTTTAATGGGACATCCTTGGCAGTTGTGTGTGAGGAGTTTGGGGGCGGGGCACTGTGAGGTGTCGAATGAAAGGCTGAATACCTGATTGAGTTTCTCTGGTTTTCATGGACAGCTGATGTGTGGGAGGAAGTAACGATGTTGGCTCTGTTTGTTAGGCGATGACAGGAAGGATTAGATGACATGACATGACGTTACTTCTGTGAATTCTGTGAACGTTGGTTCTTGTTCTCAGGGGCCCTTGTCTGGAGAACTGCGAGTAAATTTACAGGAATAGCCAGGGGAAGTGAGTCATCAATCCTGGCCACACATGTAGAGTAACTGGGGAGGCGGGGCGTGTGTACTGGAGGCCCCTGTCTTTAACCAATCACAGGCCTCATTTTCGACACTCACACACTCCCATCTTGAATGAAAAAAACATGAAACGTGAAACATCTCTGATGGAGAACAAACTGAAACCCACAAGACATGTTTTTGCCAAATGAGGCACAGGCCTAAAATATGCATTCAGCATCTGCACACAAGCACATGAGAAAGCCTCAATCAGATCCATGTAGAAAAGAGGGATCAAAGAAGCACAGGAAAACAACACGTGGAAACATCTTCTGCAGGGCAGCTGCTTTAGCATGTAGCTACATGTTACATAAGGCCCAGGCAGAGCGGTGTGGCCACTGGGGCCTTTGCTGATGGTTTGGGCAGAGAAACACATGAATGATGGAGAAGCACATCACTGTCAGGTATTCCTGACACCAGTGTGTACAATGATGTTTCAACAATGTCTGCATATTTTGGCTTGGCTGTCTATGGTTAAATTAGATATGGATCACATTAGGTCTGGTTTCAGCTTGGGTCTTGATCACTCTCATACGGTCTTTATTGTTTCCTGTCTGCACTTTTGCTCTTTTTCAATGGGACACATTGATTGTTATTATATTGAATTATATTGTTCAGCCTGCGCCCAAACTGTCTATGTACCACGTCCTTCAAGTTGTACTGACTAGTTCTGTTCAAAAAGATGACTGAGACATGTCTTTGGATGAAATGTCTTAAAACGTAGAAAAGAAATGCAGGGACTGGAAAAGGATCTGAATTCAGATGGATGTTTCCTCAGTCTATGTTCAGTCTCAGACTTGATGGCGCATCAACCGACTTACTGCTGGAAAGCCACAAGGGCGAGTTAAAGGAACAATCCGTCTCTAAATTAACAATATTCTCCTATAAACATGAATTATGGTGACACAGTGGTGCAGTGATTAGCACTTTTGCCTCATAGCAAGAAGGTCCAAGGTTTGATTCCCGGCCTGGGCTCTTTCTGTGTGAATGAAGATATGAAATATGGGTTGTGCATATTTTATGCATAATTTCCCTTCTTACGTTTAGGTGAAAGGATCCTTCTCATCAGGTGGTGGCAGTGACACTATCTCGTGTGGTACAATAGGTGGAGCTTTAACAAACGTGTTTCACTTCATCTCAACCATGAAATGAAAACTGAAGCTGACAGAAGGCTGTACGTGTTTCCACATGTCATCGTTGAACACACACACACACACACCTCTGTGTTTCAAATGCAGCACAGCAAAAACCATGTAGGTTAAACCTGTTAGGTATGTGTCATTAAGTCATGCACACTTTTAAAATCCCCTCACCACATTCACATATACATATTTATGTCTAATCACTTACATAACCGACTCTCTGAGCAATCCTGATTTCAGTGCTACCCTGTGTGAACCTCTTACCATTCATGTATGCAGAGGATTGGCTTGTCACTGTCAGCCCGCAGGAACCTATTTATCAGGCTGATCTTGCTTCATCATCCACGTCTGTGGCGACCCATCTTGTCAGACCTTTGTGATGTACTTGTGTCGCTGTCATTGGAGCTGTTGCATTTCAGTTCTGGCCTGTTTTCCCTCGACGGCTCCTGTTTCTTTCCTCGTGTACAGTTTCTCCTGCCACATCCTAATCCGGTTCACTGCTCTCAACATCCTTCTCACGTCGTTCCGCTCACCCTGTTTGTTGTGACAGCACATCTGCAGGAATACTGTCTAAAACATGAACACATGGATTAAAGCATCTATCCACTTACTTGACAGCCTAATGCATAGTTAAACTAGGAGGTAATGACTGGTACATACACACATAGATTCTGTCAGTTCTACAGATTTATTGTGTATTTTTGTGAAATATTTGTGGCTTATTTCACCTGAGCAACACTTCAAACCCCTGAAATGTTGCTTCAGACCTAGAAAACAGGTAGTTCCTCAGAACTCACTATACATTATTAATCAATCATAGGTAAAGTCTTATAAAAGTGTAAAAACAGCATTTGCACATCAGTCTGCGCATTCATATGAGGAAAGAATGGATCAACACAAATCGATAGCCAACATAGTTTCATATTTCATTTCCTTAGACTCCATCGATTAAAGGCATTTGTATAGAACATCAGGTAATACAAGAGGA
>CAAKHB010007399.1:108404-121139 GCA_901007665.1 Aeoliscus strigatus | reverse complement strand
AGAGAGAGACTTTCTGGAGATGGCACTGGAGGATCTAAAAGAGATCCGTGTGAGTTCTTTTGATACTATAACGGCTGTGAGTCTCATTTCAAGGATTAACCCTCTGCCCAAGAATGTTCAGTATGTGTGAGTCCGGTCAGTGGACAAATGGGTCCAAAGCCAAAACTGAATAACTTCCAGGTTGTTGCTCCACTGATTCATAAAATTATGCAATTCAGAGACATCAGTATTCCAAACGCGACTATTTAATACTTAAAAACAGATCCAGGTTTGGATGTGTGTCTTCCTCTGAGATGTTTGCTAGCTTTGGTTTATGCCTCAGTGACTTTCATCGGATGTGATCAGCCCGTCTGATCTCTCCTCTCTCCCCCTATCTGTGTGTGTGGGGGCTGCAGTCACATGCTCGCAGCAGCTCTTTGTGTATTGTTTCTTCTTGTGCCTGTGAGCGTCAAACGCAGGCGCTTCTCTGTCACTTCCCACGTATCACTTTCTTGTATCCACTCGTTCTTATTTTGTCACTTTCATATGCTTCATAAAATGTCCGAGAAAAATCTCGCCCAGCAGCTTGATGCCTTCCTGTGTGTTCTTTCTCCAGTGGAACCTCTCATCCTGTCTCCTCCTCCTCTGACAGGTAGATAATGCCAAAGTCCTCCACTATGTCGGAGCAGGCATCGCCTTCCCCACCAGTATGCTGTTTGTCTGCCTGCAGTCGGCACTCACTTATCGACTGGCAAAGACCCAGGGGGAGTACAATGTGGCCCACCTCCGGCTCTGCATGACCCTCCTGGCCTTCGTAGCCCTGGTCCTCAGTATCCTTTTCGAGCACATGGAAACCGCAGGACAGAAACATCCACTCCTCATTGTAGTCAAGTGTGCTTCCCTTTTGTCATCCAGCAGGTTCTTCCACATGAGTGAATATTTAAAATCCCAACCATCGGCTGTGGTTACATGTGAGCGGCCTTGTAAAGCAAACTTGAAGGTTTTAAAATGCAGCGTTTTGTCCTTAACAACGTTTGCAGGTGGTGTGTTTTTCTGCCAGGAGAGCTTTGTACTACAACACGCGTCAGCCATCTTTGAATGGGTCTTCTGCGTCATCATCATGCTCTTCTACGGGACGTTTGCCTTTGAGTTTGCAGGCATGTCAGACGACACCATGGTGGTGCTGGCGAGAGGAGGCTCCCAGGGACCCGCTGGTAGAGAACACAAGATGGACGCACTGGGAGCAATGGGAGGTCCCACTTCGCACTCACAGCCGCACACACATCAACCTGAAAATCTGTCCGTGCTGTAACCCCGCCGGCAAAGCCACAGGCCGGTCAGCTCTCCAACTCCGCTGGTCAGATGAGTTTAATTATTCAGACCAGTGCGGCAAGCGCTCCAGGCCGAATGGATGGTAAAACCCCACGAGAGCAAGTCTGCTGCCGCCGCCGAGAGAGCAGCTTGTCATTACCATTACATCAAAGCTTTGTGTCTCGGAAGAACTTGTTTGCATTTTGCACATTGCACAAGTGTGAAACCAAATTTCCCACCTGCTCAGTCCTGTCTCCAGAGACCATTAGGGGAGCATACAGTCAATCAGATTAAGAATAAGTAATGTTTTCCTGTTGGCTTCCACCTGTTTCAACTAGTGGCTGTGGACCATTTCCTCTTCACGTGGTAGCTGACTGAATCATGGAAAAAGATTGACGGCTGCTGGACGGCCACACTGACAGTATTAGAATAGTGACACAGAGAGGCTGGAGTACGAGTGTTTCAGAAGGAGCAAGGTCAGACCTGAGGCTTTTCACTACATTTCTTGGTGATACAGGAGAGAATAAATCAGCAACAGGACGGTTTAAACCTGTATTAAGCAATATTGTTGACGCGACCTGTCGTGCTTTTCAGTCATTTATTTAATGTTCCAATCCTGGGTGGGCATATTTCAATGTGGACAACATTTCAAAAATTCGCCCACATTTACGTGATGCTTCCCCTCGGCACGCGTCTGTCAATTGGCCCGTAAGAAATAAGAAACATGGGAGAAGTTGAACCAGCTTGTTTCAGGCCATGTCCACAGTTTCGGTGTATCTGCAAATGTTTTCTGTCTGACGGGATCGTTTCGTCATGGATGTAGAGTGAACTAAATCTGAAGATGCCACTGTTGGTTTTCTGTGTTTACAACCCACACACGGCTCTGCTGAACCGCCGACGCCCACGACGACAATGGTGGATCACGGTGCTGTGTCGGTGCCACAGAAGCTACTGAGCGTGATTTGGCTTTTTGTCAGTCCACGTAGATCTCTTTCGTTTAGTTCCATTGCACGAGTCATAGGCGTCTGCTCCATGTCTTCTTCTCTGGTTCTCTCAGACACCCATGAAACTGAGAAGCTGCATAAAGGGCCAGTACACAATAAATAGTGAATGCTCATAGTTTCATCGAATGCGTGTGGAGTCCCAGAACCACCTGTGAGACGGAAATGAGCGTGACAGGTCGTCTGGACAGAAGTCAGTGTGAGTGCGGCAGTCCGTGAGAAACCTTACTCTGTTTGGTAAAGTCTCTCTGACATGCCGACCTGTAACCCCACCACAGATTGGGTTGGACTCATACTCGGCAGCCAAATATCTCCAGTCGTTGGACCAAACCAGAAAAGGAGCTGGGATGATGGTGATGACATCTGCCAAACTGTTTTCAGTTTGCTTTCTTGTCTTAAAGCTGCTTTGAAATATGCAACAAATGTGTATTTGAACAACTCTCTTCCCTCCACGTATGCAAGCAAACACAAAGTGTCCACTCATGGGAAGCGAACAGGTTCAGGATCCTTATCGCTGTTATTGTCTGATGTCAGTTCAAACTGTACATCAAACACACCCAACGTTCCCTCACGTTGTTCAAATCCACACACTGGACTGACGTGACGCCTCAAACAGTATTTCTACTCTCTGCCAAAGATGACACGGTGTCTCAGGACCAAATGAGCAGCAGGCGATTTCAGCCAACTGGGCTCTGTGAGATTTAGTGCATCAAATGTGTTTTCAGGTCCTATGGACCGAAGTCCAACAGTCATTGGCTCACTTGTCTTTTTCTCAGAACTCTCCATTATTATTTTCTAGCATGGCTGGTGTCTGTTGTAGCCGGGCAAAGGGAAGAGTGAGAGCAAACTGGGATGCTCCTGCCTCAGTGTTACTGTACAGTGTTACTATATGTGCCAAATAACTGTTTTTCTGTGGTGCTGGTGCTTAAACACAAATGGCCTTTTTACGCTCTGAGGTTTAATATGTAATTAATGAAGCAATATGGTGCAGACGTCTGGGGTCCATCTCTCTATGACTAACGAAAGAGGAGCAGGGACCAGGGTCAGTGCATCTACGTAACGTTTTAAAACATCACTGTCGCTGTAGTTCGGCTTTACGGTTCAGTTGTGACGCTGATGTTGATGTTCATCCACTGTTACTGTTTATAAAATCCTTCACTCCAAATCAATCCTTCATACCACAGCTTCTTTACAATCCGTTACAGAATCGCTGTAACGTCCCGTTCCACTGAACCCAGTCTGGAGCTTGTCACCAACACCGCCGATCACTTTCTCCCCTCTACTGGTTAAACAATGAACTGCAGATGAATATTTACTGGAAGCAGCTGTAATGTTAGTCTAGATTAGAACATTAGTCTTTTCTTCTTTCTTTAAGTCAGTCAGCTGCTGGTTTAGCCTACTTTCAGACTGTCAGTGTAGCAGTGAGTTTCACGTGCTCAGCTTTTGCAACGTGCATTCTTTAAACATTCAGATTTGATTTCCGAATGTCTCATACTCGTCCCAACCTCTGTTACAGATGTGTTTTTCTTCAACATTCAGATGCATCTAAAAAGCTGTTTGTTACTTTGCCTTCATACATGCCTGCTTTGCCTCCTTCCGTTGATTTTATATGACATGTTCTACTGTGTCTTTTTTTTTTTTTTGTTCTTCTTTACTGATCTGTCCGTGATCTTTGCACTCAGGAAAATATTCCGACACCAGCTGCATTGTTTGATTCAGCGCAGAATGAACTCGGTTTGCCTCTGCCATCTTTGTCTTCACCTCGAGGATTCGTCATGTATATTTGTTTTCATGTAGCATAGATGCAACTTCAGTCGTAGGATTGACGGTTAGCCATGTCGTTGTAGATTATTTTTGTTAATCAAGACTGTAAAGCTACTAAAGATGTGTGCGGTCAGCAGGGGAACGTGCCAGCGCTGCTCAAACATGCGGCTCATTGTCTGCAGCAGAGCGAGCTTCCTCATGCAATCAGATTAACTGGCGCCTTTAACTTTTAAACCTCACAGATAAATATATATTCAGCTGTCAGTGGAAATGCAAAATGCTCCATATGTGCCTTATGTAGTATTATTTTGATAAAGTACAGCCAAAGAGGTTTAGGTTGTAAAATCTATTTTGATGAAAAGTCATGATTGTATACAGTATATATGCCTTAATGTTCAACAAATAAAACCTGTTTAAAAGAACTTTTATTTGTATCGATGGTATTCTATTGTACTGTTACAGCACAGACACAGACACAACTTCTATCTTTAAATTTCTTTATTGTTTAATTATTTACATTGTCCAACTACGTTGCTAACAAAAGGCAGTAAAGGACACAGATCAATGCACTTAATAGAGGAACAATACTTAGAAAAAAAAAACACTGCTGGATGTAGATGAGAGCACAGAAACTAATGGCGGCAGTGTTCCTCAAGCCCATTAGCAGCCTACAATTACAATTATTTAAGACATGGAAAATACTCATTTCCATCTTCCAAATGCCCAGTGAGATCAATTTATGGAAACACTCCCTTTTTTAAAACTCCTCAATTGGAAACAGTGTCTCTTCTGTCTTGAATGTAGTGCTGCAGTCCGAGACGTCTTAAGTGAAATATTTCAACGATGTAGAAGAAAATGAGAGGAAATCGTTTGACCATGCCTTTTCACATTCTTTTTTTGCAGCCGTATGAAAACCGAGGTGCAGCAAATGATCAGTTCCAGCAGCTTAGTAATCCACCGCTGAGAGCATGCAAGACACCAACTCACATTTCTGACAAATGTTTTGCTAAAACAACACTTTTAAAGACTTGCTCACAAAAGCAGTCTTGTAGGAATCAAAGAAAAACAAAACAAAGATAAAAAATCAGCCACCACATGCGCTGCCTGATACAAGAACTATGTCGGGGTTGAAAATGTGACAGAAGATTTGTTTGGAAAAATATAAGACGACAGGCTATTTTACATTTGATTGTAACATACTTGAGAGATAAAACTGCTCCTCAGTGACCTGGTTGTTTGCACTGCTGTGCTGCCATTGCAAACAGCTTTCTGTAGCACACTTCTGAAAAATGACGGTGCAGTAATTACACTTGTGATGGTCATCCTCTGCTCCTGTCACTAGCACCCTCTGAAAGTGAGGTCCTGAGGTCGCAGCTGTACATCTATGGACAGGTCACCTACAGGAACGTTCACAGCATTCAGGGTTCAGGTTGGTTTTTTTTTGTCTGGGGATTGTGTGTGTGTGTGTGTGTTGTGTTGACAAAGCACCAATATTTTACAGTGTGTTTGGTTGCACGTTTCTCTTCTTGTTCCCACGATACGTCCTGCGACTTCAACCACTGCACATAATGTCTTTCCTCTCCTTTAAAGCTGACTTATCCTTAACTTTGGCTTTATTTATTCCTATTCAAAGTGCCTTATCAGTTAACATGGATGGTAGTTGTAGCTCGTGCAGAGGCCTCATGTTCAACTCCCTCAGGCGGCTTGATCAGGACACTGAAGTGGAGTATTTAGTATTCAAGCTTTTTGGGAACCTCCCAAGAAAACTCTGGCCGGCCAAAGTGTCCATAGGCGGCTGTCTGCTGGTAGATAGGCCTCTTCAGCTGCAGCTCCCTGGATGAGATGGACAACAAGTGCATCATTAGAAGGAACGTAGTATGAACCGTTCTTCAGATTTGCTTCGTTTTACAGGGACGAATCAGTAAACTTTGGCGCCCCCGAGTGGTCAATCCTGTCAGATAGTCATGAAAAGAAATTGAATCTATATCATCACATAGGTGCTCTGTTGTGACAGTGTCTTGTTATGGGCGTGGCCAACGTCATGTTCAGGGCTTTACCGGACAATGACGCCTGGCCGCAGGTCAAAGTTCTTGTTGACGATGTGGAGCAGCTCTGATTCTGTTTTCTTGGAGGAACCGTATGTGAACAAGGAGATGGAGAGAGGGTGTGCCACTCCGATGGCGTAGGACACCTGGAACATGTAGGACGGACCCATGAGTATCATGTACCGTTTGATCCTTCAGTACAGTATGATGCTGTGTTCTCACCTGAACCAGAACTCTCCTGCACAGCTTGGCTTTGACCAGAGACTTGGCCACCCAGCGAGCAGCGTAGGCAGCCGAGCGGTCGACCTTGGAGAAGTCTTTGCCAGAGAAAGCTCCGCCCCCGTGAGCACCCCAGCCTCCGTATGTGTCGACAATGATCTTTCTGCCGGTAACACCAGCATCGCCCTGTTGGATCAAACAAAAAACACCCAGGGGTGATTGTTTTTTTTTTTCTGTGTGTGTGTGTGTGTGTGTGTGTGTGTGTGTGTGTGCGTGTGCGTGTGTGTGTGTGTGGTAACCTGGGGTCCTCCGATGACGAAGCGGCCACTGGGCTGAAGGTGGTAGATGGTCTTGTCGTCCAAATACTTAGCAGGAACCACCGCCTTGATCACCTGACGATACCAATCCCACGTCAAAGACTGGTCCTTCTAAATGAACGTGGGTCAGAGGTCAGGACGGTTGCTACCTTCTCCTTCAGGACCGTCTTCTGCTCCTCCAGAGAGATGCAGTCATCGTGCTGCACCGAGATCACAATGGTGTGAACTCTCTTGGGGATCACAGCTCCGTCCTGTTGGTCATAATGTACCGTCACCTGGGGGGGAGACAAGGTGTCATTGAATTATTCTTTTCATGCCTTCACTTTAATTCAGCAACATTGTGGGCTGTTTGTACATGAAGGACACAACAATCACCGTATTATCATTATTATTATTATGATGATTAAGACAATAGACCCTCTAAATTCTGCACACGGGCCCTTTAAATGTGAGGGCAGAAACAAACGGATCACTGTGTGTCATTTCTGACAACACGTGACCTCACCTGTGTTTTTGAGTCAGGTCGCAGCCAGGGGATGGTGCCGTTGCGTCGGAGCTCAGCCATCTTTGAGTTCAGCCTGTGGGCTAAGACGATGGTGAGGGGCATGCACTCCTCCGTCTCATCTGTGGCGTAGCCGAACATCAACCCCTGCCAGAGGAGAAAGGTGAGAAGTGTGCAGTTGTGCAATGCAGCATGGGAACTTTGTCAACGCATCATATTGTTGTAGGTTGATATAAAGCCCCATCTCTGACCTCTGACCACAGTGACCTGCTTGTTTCTGTCACAACCATTGTGGCCGGAAGTGAACATATATTGGTAGATGGAGAGCTTCCATCTTTATGTCGTGCTCAGGAAGTAATAGGTGGCCAATATCTTGGTGATATGCTGCCCCCTGCTGGGTTGGAGTGTGAAAACTCTTTCGATAAGCCTTTAAAAATTAGCTAAATGTACTAAACTGTCGCATTTTACTTCATCTGGACCTCTGGATATAATCACAAGCAGTAGTACTAGAAGTAGGCGTAATACAAAGTTGCATTGCTGTGACGTTCCTACCTGGTCTCCCGCTCCAATGTCCTCTTCCTTCCTGTCGACATGGACCCCCTGAGCAATGTCGGGACTCTGCTGCTCCAGCGCCACCAGAACATTACATGTCTTATAGTCAAAACCTGCCGAGGGGAGAGAACACGTGAAGGTGAGATAAAGCAGCCAGGAATTGCTGACATTTCAAAGATAACTGAGTCTTTTTTTTTTTTTTTTTCTTTTTTTTTCTCCTCACCTTTGTCAGAGTTGTCGTAGCCGATGTGCTTGATGGCGTCCCTCACCACCTTCTGGTAGTCCACGTTGGCCCGAGATGTGATCTCCCCGCAGAGCAGCACCATGCCCGTCTTACACACCGTCTCTGTCAGTGAAACACATCAACAAACAAAACTCGTGAAGCAGTTGGTGACACGAAATCCACAAACATCTCCACGTCCAGACTTTGGTCAGTCTGATGTCGCAACAACCCGTTATTATTAACCATTATCAGCAAGTTCACAGGGTTGTGTTCTGTGAGTGGTCATCTTGTGACTGTCAGTGGTCTATAATTTAAATACAATCTCAACAATTGTCGGTCAGATTCAGGCCACTGGGTCAGTTGGTTTTTACTCTCGTTACACAGTGAAAAAGGATCGTGACTTTCTATAGTACGCTCGTAGAACTCACCACAGGCCACTTTGGCATCTGGGTCCTGCCTCAGGTGAGCGTCCAGGACGGCATCACTGATCTGGTCACAAATCTTGTCTGTCGAAGAGCAGAGATGGTGTTTAGCCGGAGCAGGAACAGGAAGTCTGTTTTGTGTCCGAACGTGGCGGCGCCTCAGTAACTGCAGCATTAATCTCCTTTCTATCCGTCTGTGTCTGTGTCATTCTGCTGAACGATCACAGACCTCCGCTCGTCAGAACACGGCGACTTTAAATGACGTCCAGGTAGCATGAGGTGAATGTTCCTGTTTGTGACACGTGTGCCTCTGGTCCCCAAAAGCACATGTGAGAATGTCCCAGACTGAGGCGTGTTATCGAAACAAAAGGTGTGTTAGAATCCGAAACACACACTCTTATAACTTTATTAATGTCATTTTATCTGTATTTGCTCTTTCCTCTAAACCGCTTCTGTCGCAGTTTTTTGC
Source organism: Aeoliscus strigatus (assembly GCA_901007665.1). Taxonomy (NCBI): domain Eukaryota; kingdom Metazoa; phylum Chordata; class Actinopteri; order Syngnathiformes; family Centriscidae; genus Aeoliscus; species Aeoliscus strigatus. The sequence goes on along the minus strand of CAAKHB010007399.1, from coordinate 112,335 downwards.
TGCTGTTGATGTTTTTCTTCATCTGATTAGTTCAATACACTGAATGGACATCTTCAGTTACATTTCATCTGACACGTGGTCTTACATAATATTAGTAAGTCATTTTCGTAGAGGCTGCACTACTTGTTTACACTGCTCTGTTTACTGATTATTGATTGAGCCCATGTGGACTTTGAGAGGGTTACAACACTTTTACAGGGGTGGAAGGGAGGGGGGGGGTCTACGATGGCAGTGTAGAGGGGGGAGCAGGCTACATTTAAACTGTCTTCATTTATGATTGTCAAGCTTGCTCATGTCCAGAGTGTTCGGTTTGAACATTTGTCAAACAAGTTAAGTCATTTTCAAACATAATAATATAATAATAATAATAATAATAATAATAATAATAATAATAATAATAATAATAATAATAATAATAATAATAATATAAAAATCTCCCAGTAAATATAAATGTCATAAATCGTTTTAATATTCCTGAAGCAGCGTTGAGTCTTTCTGTCACCCTGCTGCTGTTGTCGCTTTTCCAATGTGCAACCTTACACCAACCAGCATGAACCCCCACACCCACCCGCTGCTGCCTGCGAGTTAAAAGTGAGGGGCAGTTAACACATGTTGCTGTGAATGGGATACCAGCCATGCTGTCAGAGTAAATGTGGAACACTGTGGAAGACGCACATTCACACACTACTCGGTGTGTGAATGTGTCAAATCACCCTGCTGCTTTTGTAGAATTGTTATTGGTCAATTACACCACAAAGAAAAGTGGTAAAATATCACAATCACTTCAAAACTTCATCAGACCTCAAACTCAGAGTGACATCCAACCCCAGCTCACCTGGATGTCCCTCTCCCACCGACTCGGATGTGAACATGAAAGAGCCGTCGTCCAGCAGATCACTCATTTTGCTTCAGGTAGATTCAGTGAGATTTGAGGAGAAAAGGTTCCAGTGTTCCCTCCAACAGGCAGACGAGACAGATCGGAGGTCTGCTTTGTATTCCTGCTGCTTCTCTTTGGGGAGAAAAGAAAAGGGGGGAGGCAAACAGCCCTGCTGCCACTTACAAAGTCTATCCTACCAAACTCCACGTCTGAGTCCACATGGTCCTATTTATATGGCTAAGAGAACACACACACACGCCCCCACACACACTGTCAAATATACACACTTGTCATGTGAATCCATGGGACAGTCCATTCCAGGGGGGCGTAGATGATTGGGAGGGCATTAGAGTGTGTTAACCCCTTGTGTCCAGTATGATGCTCCAGGGTGTGTTTGCAGCATCCCGGCGCCTTGGACCAACCTGGTTTTATCTGTGGATCTTCTCAAATGGGAGCTGGAACGTCTGAACTAGGGCCCCCCAGGGTCCCCCTCCCTGCTGGTGGAGCTCTGTGTGCTGGGACCGGGCCAGGCCGGAGAACCAACGGGCAGAGCCAGGGAGAGACAGTTGCTGTTCCTTCTTCTGTCATGTCAAGCTTCAAAACTCTGTCATGCTGAGGGAAGTTCAGATCATGACAACACAATGTATCAACAACTTCCAGATCAAGTTAAAGAGTTTATCAAAAGTAATTCAGTGACCTACTTTACAAACCCAAATGAGACCCTGATTTTCAGGCAACAAAATCAAGTGTCATACTGGAGTCTCTTAGGGGCGCAATGCCCCTAAGTCGTTAGTATCACCATGGCAACCCCAAACTACAGCTGAACCCTCCCACTTGGTTCTCATCAGCTGATTCGCTGCAACTTGACATTTGTGTCGATCTTATCATTGGTTGGTTGTTATGCTTTTCTGTTAATGTGTTATTATGTGACGAGCTGCTGCTCGTGTTCACCTGACTGGTGGGACCTTTGTCTCATTGATAATATTTCCTCAAACTGTCCCTCTGCATTTGCATCAATATATTCATCACAGACTGACTCCATTTTCTGTATATTTACATTGATTTTTACTGATTATTATTGTAGGTTGATTTTATACTGTTATACTAGGTGATACTAGGTGATTTCTACTGGCAGAGTAACCAGAAAGTACATATAAGAAGTAAATTGGAAACTCTATATGTCTAAAATATCATTACAGTATTTTAAGAATGGACTCCAGAGCAGTACAGTGTCATTAGATACTTTCCATTGCTGCCAATAATTCAGTTTAGAGACAGTCACCTGCTTTCTAAATGCTTGTTTCTAGCCTGAGGCGCCTGAGGCGCTTGGATCTGAATGCAGCTGCTGAAAACACTGATCCGTTTCCCCACAAAAGATCAAATCATACAGATGTGTCACTCAGATATCGCACTGCTCTTCAGGCAACTCGCTGGCCCCGTGTTTTTGTAGACCTGCAACATACGAGTGTGAGTGCTCACCAGCATACTGCACACACGCATGTGCACATTACATTAGCTGCAGATGTTACATAAGTACCTGAGCTTACAGGATGTGTGGGAATACCGGCGCCTTCTGAATGCATCCACCAATGTTTTTTGTTTGTCAGAAGATGTTACAGACAAAGGGAACAAGCCACGTTACAGAAAATACGGGGAGTACGGCGTAGTTCCAACAGTCTTAACCAAGTATGTAGTAAGTAACCCTAACCCCATCCGAATCAAACCTGTAGGGGCAGAAGCTGCATGTCAGCTTCAATACTAAAAGGCCTTTTTTCAGGAATTCATAAAACTGCCTCATATTTCAGAAAAAAGGCTTCTACATCTAGCCTCTAGAGACATTTAGACTTTACAGACTATTTTCATTCAGTATGAATGTGGATGTAAAAGGAAGAAAACAAATACATATTGAAGGAAAATGTTAACTGAAAATTATTATTTGATCTTAAGTTACAGCAGAAGGAAGTTGTTGGTAACTTGTAACATTCGCGGAGTACATAGTCTACAGGATAATTCTCATATAACTCATATTAACTCATATTAGAAACTATCCTGTGATTTTTACGGTGCTTCCAATGATTTGAGAGCCGTTAAAGACTGACAGAATTCTGTTGGACACGATATTCGTGGGAAAGATCCTGTCTGTCAGCATCCCCCACTAACGAACACAGCATAGCCCACTTCTTTTGGTCCATTGTTAATGCAGATAAAGTCATGACTTCCTTCACAGACAGAAAATGACCCGTACTGATCCATTTGATCCATCGATGACAAACCTAAGAGACGCTGCTTTGCATTGTGGGACAAACAGCTGCGTGAAAAGTCACTGAAGGACTCAAACAAATGTTCATGTTTGTTTTGTCACTTTTCAGCACAAACCTGCTTGGTTTTGATGTGTGGGATGGAATGGGGACACAGACTACATGACTGGAGGTCAGAGGTCAGCTCAAACCTTCAAGCCAGAGGCGACATGAATGTTCATGAAAGCCAGAGAGAGACGGTCACTGGACGCTGCTGCGCCTCTGTTTGTTTTGGCCCAAGTAGAAAACGCTCAAGACGACGTTCCCGTTACATGTGCACACGTGAATACGAGTTGACAAGACTCAGTTTCCCTCCGTGTCGCTGTGGTGTGTCTCAAAACGTTTGTTAATGAATGACCAGGAAAACAGCCTTTTTTTTTTCAGCACTAACAAGATTGTTCTGGTTAAGCTGAGAGATAACGGCTATCAGAGTTTGGACGTGTCAGTGCGAAGCATTGAAAGGTGAAAATCAACTTGGGGGAAAAACACTGTTCTGCTCAAATTCATCTGTAAAAAAACAACATTTTACCTTTCAGGGTAGTGGGGTACTTTAAGAAGCATGAGTCAGGTGACCACTAACGTGACGTGAATTCTTATTTGAATTTGTCTGTTTGTTCTAATTGTTTTCATTGTTAAAAAAAATGTCAGTTGACCAAAAATGTTCCAGTGGATCACATGTCAATGAAACCTTCATCATGGATGAAAATCCAGCTGCAACCGAGATGTTTTCATGTTTCATGTTTCATGTTTCATGTTT
>CAAKHB010007399.1:66610-105651 GCA_901007665.1 Aeoliscus strigatus | reverse complement strand
CGTTCAGGACCATGGTGACAGTGACCACGGCCCTGAAGGCGGTGAGCCTGTTTGTCGCAGAACTCATCAGCTCGGTCACCGACTGGTTCCAGACGGCACCGACATGGGCCGACCTGCAGGAACTGGAGAGCACCGAGCTGAAGACAACCGGAGGCCGTGAGTCGCCAGAACACAAACAATGCTAAGAGGCTGAAACAAGATCTAATAAGTTCTTTGAGATAAATACAACATTTGTCAGGATTGATTGTCAGCAACACGAATAACTATAAACTAGTTGTTTCTTTTTGCATTGAATAGATATAATCCACAATATTCTCCTTCTAAAATGTCAGAATCAATTGATCAGTTCATGGAAAACCAGAGTACATACTGTAAAATAGTAAAATAGGATGGTTACATTCTGTTTAAACTCCAGATCTTTTTCCATGCAGTGCTTGTAAAAATGAGAACTCACATTGGATTTGAAGTGCTGTATAATGTAAATCGACAGTTCATAAACAGGTCATTTATTGTTTCGTTATGTTAAACATCTGATAAATCTGCTGTGTATTGTTGCTGGATAAACGACTAAAAATAATTTTGAACATACATCTGCAAACATCAAACGTATTCAAATAACCTCCAGATAAAAGTGAGCAGATCAAGACTGGTTAATAACCCAGACACCATCTCCCACACACTCAAACTTTGAGTGTGTTGAGCATTCGAGGAGCTCTGTGTGGACTTATTCACCCCAGCCAAGGAAAGAATCAGTCGTGTAAACCGACAGATTTTCCTCAGCAGGAGATTATGTGTGACAGAACACTCGTTCATTCTCTGGTGGTAACAGCAGTGTTGACGAGGGGCCTGATCTTTGCTGAAATTCCTGAACGGATGAATGTTACGAAAAAGACTCTGCTGCTGCTCTCTCTTTCAGTCCACGAGCGGCACAAGGCCAAAACCCTGTGGGAGAAGACTGGAGCTGTGATCATGGTTGTCCGGCGCCCTGGATGATTATTGTGCAGAGAGGTGAGTCTGTTTGTGCATCATCCAGAGCGTCGTCCTCCATCGGTGCATTCTGTCTCTGTGTCTTCAGGAGGCTGCAGAGCTGTCCTCTCTGAAGTCCCAGCTGCAGGACCTGGAAGTGCCTCTCTTTGCTGTGGTCAAAGAAAACCTCGGGAAGGAGCTGGACTGTTTCAAGAAGTACTTCACTGGGAAGGTGTACGTGGATCAGAAGGTTGGAAAACACTGGACACTCAGAGAGCAATGTGGCCTTTCACAGTTCAAGCCAATAAGCTGCTTGTATGTTTTTCTTGCAGAGAAACTTTTACGGCCCTCAACAGCGTTGGATGTTTCTCTCCATGTTTCTGCGTATTGGGGTGTGGAGGAACATGTGGCGGGCGTACCGGAGGGGCTTCAGGGGAAATATGAGAGGAGAAGGACTCGTACTGGGCGGAGTTTTTGTCATTGGGCCCGGAAATCAGGTGAACTCTAATCTACAGTGTGTGTGTGTGTGTGTGTGTGTGTGTGTGTGTGTGTGTGTGTGTGTGTGTGTGTGTGTCATTTTTACTTTATTGTGCTTTTATTTTCCAGGGTATTCTCCTGGAGCATCGTGAGAAGGAGTTTGGGGATAAAGTGAATATGCTGGCAGTTCTCAGAACGGCCCGCAAAATTCAAAAAGACCTGACAAGTTAAACCCCAACATGTGAATACTCAGTGTAGACATGCATATCCCTCTAAATCACCATACTGCATAAAGTGCATTGCTCAGGGTTCACGTCATGTCAATGTCATGTCAACTGTTTTTGGTCTCAGTATGTGGATGGCTGGTCTTCAGTCTGTGGGGGACTTGTGTGTTAATGAAGGTCTGTTTCTAAACTCTGCTGAGAGGGCAGATCTGATGCTGGCACACAAATCAAACACATTCAACTTGGCCGCCGGAGATGAGAGAGAATGAACTGTTGATCTGTCAACGTCCATATCAATAAATCAGCGGGGAAATGAATTCCAATCGTGTTTTTCTTACTCGATTAGTTTGCCTGCTCTCTGGATCGTTTGGTACGTCTGTGCTGTAAATCTGTTTACAAAATGCTCGACCCTGTCAGACCCGATGGTGCTGCGTGTCAAAGATGTTCTACAAGGAGAGATAGAAAGGTGTTATGACGGAGGGGATCGCTGTTCTGTTGATTGGACTCCCGGAACAAAACTCTAATTTAATTTAGAAAATGCTTCCCCAACACGTTTACGTATTTATTCTACAAGTCGAGGGTTTTGCGACAGAACTGATTTACGGCCGTAAACTATCGGTTACCATCATATATGCATTCGTTCTTCCCAATAAACAAAATTACACTCAATTACACTGCATTAGGCCAAACATGAACCACCGTGTATGCGCATGTAGTAAAATTCAAAGCAATAAATGTCAAAAACATTAGCATGTGTAATGACGCAACAAGAAAAACAGCTGCTATTGGCTCACAGTGATACACGTGACCCACTGTAAGGCTAATTAGCCATTACGCTAACAGTTTGTTCAGAAACCGTTGCTATCTTCAATTGCAAATATCTTCGGCACGGCGTCGCTCCATTGATTCTGGTGAGTCGACTTGACCGTCTATCACGTCAACAACAGACAAACTTTATACAATGGTGGCATTTTATAACCGGGTGTCAGTGTCGGTCCTCTCGTTCTGAAGCATTACAGTATCAGACAGCGGTATGCGGGACCAATACGCACTAAACCACAGACTAAACCGCTAGCCGAGCTAAATGCTAAACCAAACCGACTGGCAACCGTAACTTTGTAACGTTCAAAGTTCACTTTCGTCGTGTCACCCTCATCACCTTCAACTCTACATATGCTAATATAAACTAACGAGAGTCGAAGCAAACCCAGTCCTAACATTTACGGACCGTGAAGGCATCATTTAAAGTCTTTCCACATTGGTGTTACATTGAAGGTCATCTTTTGTCAGCACGCTTAGCTGCTGACAGAGGAGCGTTACTGGTTTGTCCAGCTGCTCCTGTGGGTGTGTTCATCTGCTCAATTAACCTGTTCAAGAAGAATGATCAATCAATGCATTAATCAATAGCCAACTGGGTATCAAAGTTAATCTCATGTCACGTTTCTTTTTATTGTAAACAAATGAGCCATAAATATTTTGTGAAGTAAAAAGTTAAACGTCGATATGCACGATGCAGATTTATGAAATGCTTTTGATGTCACTGTCTTCAATAACAAGTCTTTCTACTGCAGCTGCAAAGAGGTTTTGATGGTTAAAGAAGTGTGTGTTTACTCGTGGTTACCACACTCAACACATCTGAACTTAACAAAAGGATAATTATGTAATTATCTGGTGATCTTGCATTGATAGAAACCAAGATGATGATTCATCCTAGCTGAATTCTGTGTGTGCAGAGTTGCAACGAGTTTCCAAAGAACGGCTCATGTTGCAGTTGGATGGTCTCATGCATGTCCCGACCTTTGCAGAAAATACGTGTGCTTCTGTTTTCCAGTGATATCTTGAGTGTGTGTAGTGAACGGGACAGCCAGATGTTGGCTGTGTCCAGGTGTTCATCAGTGTTGAGGCGGAGCCCCGCCCTGCGTTCCCTCGTCTGGGCTGTGGGGAGTGGAGAGCGCTCCACTGCACGCATACATCCGTTTCTAAGAACCCAGGCCGCTCAGTTTCACCAGAGTAGAGCCAAAGCCAGTCCTGACCCAAACAAGCCCAATTCAGGCAAGGAAACATTGGACTGCCCTCACCGTCCAACACAAACTTGTCATGATGCTTTTAACCCACATTGCTGTGGAGTGTTTGTTTTATTACCTCAGGACTCGGGTTCGATCTCATACTGATGATGTTACATCTTTGCCTGCTGTGATCTGACAGAAAATCGGTACCTTTGGTCTCTTGCGTTGTCGCAGCCTTACATCAGGTTTCAGAATTAAAGGAACATCCTTTCTGGAAACATCTAGGATGCATGTCTGAGATTGGAGTTGTCAGGAAAGAGTGAACAGCAGCAAAACGGTCATTTAAACGAGGTAGATATATTATAAATAAAACTGAAATGAAAGCACAATTCCATGCACATTTACAAAATGTACTTATAGCGATAAATAACAAACAAAATAATTCATAACGGAGCAAATATCCAGATGTGCAGCTGGAGTCAATATTGGTTTGTTCCGTTTGTATAAATTTAGAATATTTATACAGAATATTCAATATTCTCTACGATGGGCCTCATTTGTTCGGTTTCACTGAACTATTTTCCTTGTGAAACTGCAGAAATATCATTACCGGTGGAATATGTAAATGTCATCCAGCCCGCTGAGGTCAAACGTCCGACCCGTTGTGTTTGTGCTGCAGTGTTGTCCTCTGGGTCCAGGCTGGAGCTGGAGCTCTTCGGGATGGGGATGTGGTCTGTGGGTCTGGGGGCCGTTGGAGCTGCCCTCGCTGGGATCTTCCTGGCCAACACCAATCTGTGTCTCCCTAAAGCTGCCAAGGCTTCACTGGAGTATCTTGAAGATGCAGATCTGCGCTCCACCACAGACGGTACAGTCCTTTTAAACAATCTGATTGGCTGCCTGCTTAATAATGTCACGCACCAATAATCCTGTTGTCTGGTCAACCAATGAATTAACCCCATTCGGACGAGCGTTAACATTTAATCAGCGTCAGCCCTTTGCTGTGTTCTTGCATCGTGCGGTGAATGAGGTTTTGTGTTGCATTTAAGACAAAGCTGCTTTTTAAAAAAATCTGCTGGTATTACAGATTATTTCACTGTTAAGGTCTTTGCTGGACCTGGAGCTTATTCTCAATAAGCATATTCAGTATATATGTGGCTTTTTCAGATGACCATTTAGTTTTACTTCAATTAAAAGCTGCATGTTTTACCTTCTTTGAATGAATCTTTTCATGAATTAAGTAGCCATGATAAGTAAAATAATGTTCTTGTTTTGTCGGGATATAACGTGTGTGTCTGCAGATGATGAAGTGATCAAAGCAAAGAGTCTGTGGGAGAGGAACGGCGCGGTGGTCATGGCTGTGCGACGGCCTGGATGATTTTTGTGCAGAGAGGTGATGGCGTCTGTTTCAGGACGGACCAGGGACAGGGTGTCACTGACAAATAGAAACCGACTCTTCTGATGGTGTCATCTCTCGCTCCTCCTCCAGGAGGCCTCTGAGCTGTCCTCTCTGAAGCCCCAGCTGGAAGAGCTCGGGGTCCCTCTGGTCGCTGTGGTAAAAGAGAACGTCGGCACAGAGATCCAGGACTTCAGACCGCACTTCGCTGGGGACATTTACGTCGATGAAAAGGTCAGCAGAAGTAGCCAGCATCAGACTGCTGCGAGTGTTTGGAAGTAAAGAAGAGTTCAGGAATAAAGAATATAGACCGAAAGAAGACAGGAGATATGTGCTTAAAGGTATATTAAGGGAAAAACTATTTTGGTTAATCGTAATTTATTGAGAAAAGGGTTTTCTATGGCTTGTTTCATTCTCGTTAAATTACAGCAGTACATTTTTTATTTTTTGGAGTAAATGTGAACATGTGTCCCTAACAATCTACCGATTTAACACCATGCTGCACGGTACAAGAATTGAAACTGGTGCGAGATCACAAACACCAAAAGTACAGTCGTTCTGTTTTGGGACGTTGCCCCCTGCTGGCCATCCAACAATGCTGCAGGTATAAAGCACTGCAGACACATGGTTTTATACAGTTGTTTTGTGTGGTGTTTGTTTCAGGCAGTGAATTTACTGTCTTATGATCATTTTATTCCTAATGTGCAGCATTTTGGTGCAGCTGTGGTTGAAGCTGAGTTAACACATTTTCTGGACACTAAAGCTCTCACACATTTGATCATCTGACAAACAATCATAACCGCTGTGTGGTCCAAGTTTATATTAATTGTACTGTTTCCTAATAATTGTGGATCAGTTCACAGTCCAGTTTGTGTATTTACATGAACCCTCGTCTTCCTGCGTGTCACTTTTGTCCTGATCAGACAAAATCTTGATATTTACAGAAGCACTTCTACGGGCCGCTGCAGAGGAAGATGGGTGGTCTGGGATTCATTCGCCTCGGTGTGTGGCAGAACTTTGTGCGGGCCTGGAAGTCAGGTTACCAGGGCAACATGAACGGCGAGGGCTTCATCCTGGGGGGCGTCTTCGTCATCGGCGCGGGAGAACAGGTGGCGTATTACAACCCACGACCTCGACAGAGATTTTTTGGTTTCATAAACATCATCTGCATGTTGTGGTTTGCAGGGGGTTCTTCTGGAACACCGCGAGAAAGAATTTGGAAACAAAGTGGAGACTGCAGTTGTTCTAGAGGCCGTCAAGAAGATTGTGCCACTGAAATAATTGAAATGAGTGCAGAGCATCAGATGAGCAGTGTGTGGAGTTGTCACTGGCTGTGAATGAGCATCCATCACTTTAATGGCGCTTTTCCACTACACGGTTCCAGCTCGTCTCGTCTGCGTTTTTCTATTACAGTTTCAGTAAGTTTTCGATGTGGGTGCTGACGTCACGGCGCCAGTGGGGCGAAACTGCTGTGACAGCGTTTTCCTCTGCCGTGACATAAACACGTAAACAATGTGGAACATGGAGGAGATGGTGAAGTTGCGACTGCTTGTGTATTTTTGTCACAGAGAGAGAGAGAAAAGAGTCGGAGTAGGACACAATCGCTGACATGGAGCGCTGCGCTGCGGCCTCTCAACCCAGCTAACCGGCCAAAATCACAAATATATCTGTGCTTCGTTAACGGACCACAGTGTTTGTTTAACACATCAGACATGTGAACAAGAATGAGAACACAACAAGGATTATAGAAGTGAATCGCTATCGCCGGTAAAAGTGCAGCTAGACTCCTGTGTCGAATGCAGCTTGGGACGACCCTCTGTCTGTAGTGACCAATCAGAGGCCGGCATTCTGTGACATCACATTCAGTACCAGCTCGGCTCGCTTGGAACCCCGACGGAGGTAAAAGTACCAGGTACGACCACCAGAGGAAATGCAATAAAGCCCAGTAGAGTACAAGTAGAGTCATCCTGGAACTGTTTGGTGGAAAAGTCCCATAAGTCTGTTTACATCGTCACTATTACCTCTGTCTTGTCTCTTGCGTACATTAGTTAACAGTCAAAGAGCTGTGAAGTGCAGGACAGAGAACATGGCATTCCTCTTTACCTCTGCTGGTGTTTGTTAGACTAACTGGCTGCAGTGTTCTCGAGTAGATTCAGGGAAATAGATGTTAATGTAAGTTTATTGCCCCTTAGAATACAAACATTCTAAGGGTTTATTTGCTAGTGGCACATTTTTACTTCACATGTTTTAACTGTGTTTGCCCGTTTCAGAAAGCAGGTGTAGTGGAAAATTTTCCTCTGGCTTTGACTAAAGCTGCTTTGTGAAACGGGCCCCTTGGATCAGGCCCTGGAGCTTGCGCCCAACATGGCTGACGAGTGTGTGAGATCTGTGTGTGATAATGATAACCTGTTCTGAAATCAGCACTGAGAGGAGCAGGTTTGATGCCCAAACATGCATGTGTTCAACCACTGTCGCCATGTTTGAACAAGCTTTGGGTGCCTGAAGCAGGTTTTTGCGTCTGTTTGTGTGCACTGGAACATGAAAATACCGAATAAAGACCTCACAGACACATCTGTACTAATTGTGTCTATATGCTGGAATTAAAATGACACAAATAACACACATGCTTACATTTCATAAAAAAGAAACCGAAGCAGACAAGTTGTGATGTTAATGTTTTATTCTATTGCTCTGGGTAAAATACCTGTGACATCGAGGAAACACGATATAAAACCGAGGGGAAGAACACTGACTCCATGTCCAAGTTGCATGTAAGTGACATGAGCAGACATTCATTGTGTAACAATAACCGATTGTCGTAACATTTCGGTGTTCAGTATGCAAAGGTTTAATTTAATTTAAGAAGACGACTGGTGCCAAAATTCACTGGTATTCTATTTCATAATACAAACAAAACCCTCTTAACTTGTTTGTGTTATGTTTCGGACATTCTAGAAAAGTTTGGTGTGCTGTTGACTGATACAGTGAAAGATGGCTTGCATGAGAACGACAAATTATAGATTAAAGCTGAAACAAAAAGATGCACATTCCTGCACAATTCATACCCGTCTCATCTTTGGCTAGATTAGACAACGAGAGTCACCATTCATTTCAACCGCTGACCTTCCAGTTTTGTTCTGCATGTACAGTATATTCACCGTCATTACACAGGGAAACGTAACAGAAGAAACTTGGTTGGATTCATTTGTTATCAACAGTAACATGTAACAGTTTGTTACTTAGAACAATACACAAGTACAGTCCCCAGTATATATGTGTGTATATATATATATATATATATATATATATAGAAGCTGATAGCATATCTCCTTAAAAATAGCAACAAAATCCTACAGGAGCACAACAAAGGTTAAATAGTGCAGTTTCATGCTTAACAAAGGAAAAAAAAATACAACCAGCACTGATAGCAAGTACAAATATGACCCATGTGGCAACGTGATGTATCAGCAATGGACATGACATAATTATGAAACCGTGTCCTGCAGTGTGAGGACATCTTAGTTCTGGGTAACCAAGGTGACAACCGAAAGAACAAGAACAGCCACAGAACTAGAATGAGATGTAGATGATTGAAAACTAACTCTGATAGAGATCCACGCTCCCTCACAGATGCTGGCTCGTCGGTGGTGTCAACGTATTTCAAGTCTAATGAACCTTGAAAGATGATGAAGGTTTTTAAAACGTCAAATCGACACAGAAATGGATCCCTTCTAAACAGTCGCTGCATATTTCAGTTTAGAACTAGATGCTTGAGATGTCAAACGCAGTAGACAATTCATGATTAAAGGAGATGAAGTTCTGTAAAAACACATCCTGTGCTTACAACGGAGACTTTGCTGGTATCCTGTGACTCATCACTGACTCACTCATTTACAGTGAATCTGTTTTCAGCTGAACTCTTCCTGATGCATCCTAACTGAGGCACCACCCATTATATGTGTGCTCCATATGTTATATATCATATATATTTCCACAGATTCTCACACAATGCAGACAGCCAACAAGGATTCATTCACCTGATTTATGACATCATCACTATCTGACCACACTGGACCGCTGTGAGTGTGAATTTGATCAGAGGCTGTTTACGCTTGAACACACACACACACAGTCACACACAGCATTTACAACGCAACACTTACTTCTTTCATTTGGTACACGGGGAAACCATGATGGCGAGCAAGCTTTTGCATATTAAAAAGACCCTGTAACTCCAGCGCAGCTTTGCTTTTCACGTGACCGACCGGCGCGTCTTTCAGCCTGACTCGTGTTCACGTAAACACAAACGTCAGCAACATCCGAGCTGCTGAACATTCCCACAGCAGCAACATCTACTTACACATGATGGATGTATCACCGCAACACAAATACAAATACACACAGGGACATTTTTGATGAGGCCACAACAACACTATCTATAGATCACTCCACCTGACACAAAACCAAAACACAACAACCAAAGAAAGTGACAGCTGGTGACTGTGCTGGGTCATAAAGTGACATGAAGAGGCTGTTACCATATACACTCTGACTGTGCTTTGTTATCTAGGCTTGTTGTTTGCTGTGTAATTACATACATATTACATGATTACATTGACATGTTTGCTTCGCCGCGTGTATCTAGCACCTCTGTACCTGTTCTAAGAATAAGAAGGGGCATAAGTACACTTACAGGAGAGCTGACGGGAGGAGGAAGCTGTTCATGAGGAGGCAGAGGGGAACTTGTTCAACAGTAGTTGAACTACACAAATAAAGCACTGGTCTCTCTTTTGAACTTCAATGTGGATATGAACTGGAGGCAATGTGGTTTACATACTGAACCGGTGTAAGCAAATACGTCCTAGTGGACAAATGTGACGACGACTAGGCAGGAAATGGAGAGGGACACTGAGAGAGAACACAAGGCAAAAGACCGTTACATTCATCAATGACATGGAACGCGTACAGGCTTCCAATTGTTGAGTTACACATCAACAGTCTGAGGACATAAAAGCTGAAATATGAGCCATTCACTTTATGAGTATCTAACCAATTGTCTCAGTGGCAAGTAACGTAGAAGAACTGCCAACGGTGAATACGACGACTTTCTGGTTTGTCGATACTTCATGTGGATTATTTTCAACTCAGAGTTCAAATAACCGAGAGCCTCTGTTGTCACACTAGGTCCGTCGCGGCAACATTTCAGCAAACAAACACTGTACACACACCCATCAGACAAAATGCATCAATTAACTGCCTCATCGCCACAGCACCACGTATTCGTGTGTGTGTGTGTGTGTGTGTGTGTGTGTGCTGCTCCTACAGGCCCTTATTGAAGTAGACAGTGGTGGTGCTGGGGCTGGTCTGTCGTATCCTCTCCTGTAGATCTGCCTCCAGCCCGCTCACACTCATGGAACTACAAAGAGACGGGTTGAATGGGATCAGAACACTGATTCACGTGCAGGTGTGACTCCGCTGAGGTGGTGGACGTTACCTTTTCTGTGGGAACAGGGCGCAGCACAGAGGGGTCGCAAACACCAAGCTGGAGATCAGAGCGAGGGAAACATCATATGCTGCTCCCCCCCACCCCCCAAGTACAGATATTCACTGCTCTAGTAAATTATTTAACTTACCAAAGACCCACAAGTCCCACCTGGACTGGAGCATTTAGAACAGGGAACCGCTGTAGTGAGACACAAAGATCTTTAGGGCTGATGTAACATGGGCCTGCAGCAAGTTTGTTTTAGACACAGTGTGGTTAACGTGGAATGTGGCAGGACTTCTTCTCCCCTCGTCAAAGACACACATTCTCTCTGAGGGAAAATAACTGTGACAGTCTGCTCACCTTCATAAACGCTCGTTGCTCAAGAGCGTTCATGATGACAGGAGGAATAGCTGTGGAAGAAAGAGAAGTGGTCAGTCTCTAACACAACGACCATCTCCATCTCAATAAATCACAACCGGCTGATTCCTCGGAGCCTCTGGCCCATGGATCAAAGAACCGCAAATTATGAACGGAAGGACAAGATGCAGCTGCAGTTGGTTTGTTGAACTACGAGCTGCAGGTTCATGGTTTATCGTCACCGTATTTCACCCACACAGACCAAACAGAGCTGCTCAGAGCTGAGTGAAAGCACGTTGAACCGCCCCGCCCCTCATTTGACTGATTTCTGCCTCAAGCTCTATTTGTGCTCCTGCGTTGAACTGACGCCGACCCTAGGCTGAGGCCCGACGCCGTCATCAGCGTTTAGACCTCTGGGGGCGTTCTGTCGTTGTAGCTCCGCGTTGAATCTCGCCGCTGGGTGTCTTTTCTCCCCTGCTCATCTGTGGTTTTCAGTGTTTACTTTGAGCGATATCGACGAAATGTGAGCGGATCCTGTTACCACAACACCTGCAACAAGATCGGCATAATTCTCCGCTCACTTTTAAGGTCACATTTAACCTTTTAGCTGGTTGTATTTGGTTTGTATCTTGGTTCAAGTCAGGTGACCAAACAGTCCCAACGACAGCTGTTGCTGGCGACACACAGTCACATTTCTGGTGAGGTGCACATCAAGCTACACCGTAGGCAACGCCTCGATGTGGCCCTACGCCGTAGGGAAGGGTCCAATTTGATGCAGAAGCCGAAACTGCGCAGAATCCTACATATACTGTGGTCATTACCCATGGCTGGCACGGCCATGCCGATCCTGGACACCACCACCTGGAAAATGGCCTGCTTGGCAGCACTGACAGACTCTCCTAACCGGTTTCCATTCTCATCTGTCACAGGGATGCCGTACTTCAACTCCCTGCGTGGCACAAAGCGGATGAGGATGATACGCAGCGGTTCTCTCAGCGACCAGAGGACACTGATTCCACTGGCGAGCTCACCTCTGTCTCATGAAGGGGATGTTGATACAGTTAGCAGCAGCGACAGCAGCGAAGGGGACAAAGCGGCTGACGATTGGAGGGAGACGCTGGAGAAAGGACGCAGCGTCACGGACACTTTCAGACAACCAAGATTCATCTCAAATGGAAGTGAGTCACTTTGTTTTCCTCCACCTTATTTCTGCTGAACTCCAATTCTTACCTTGGCCAGAGACTTGAGTCCGAGGGCAGTGACTACAGCTCCAGTGGTGGCGCTGACGTAGGCTGCACCGAGCTGACTGCGGGGACACAGCAAACACATCAATCGTCCACTTCTGGTCTGCATTTTAGTCTCACTGGAGTTGTATTGTGAAGAAGTCGCCACCTTACGATGTACACACTTGTACCTTGGTCGGAGCTCAGCATGCAGTTGAATCCGTCAGTATAAACTGTGTATTTTATTGTTTTTGGGTTTGTTGTTACGGTGTTGTATCTGAACTAGTCTTATTTCTAATCTACTATGTTGTGATGAGATTGGAACTCAAACATCTCATGTTCTGAACTCTGACATCCGATGAAAGTGGATCACACCATCAAAAAACAAGTAGCAAACCCGCTCTGTAAACAAAGGCCTCTGATACATGAATAAAAACGCACACGCCAGTTGATCCGACATGGAACCTATCGGCATGAACACGCTGAACGGTGGAAGGTAATACCGCTGTGAGGGGAGGAGAGCAGACAGCAGCTCCCACAGCCTCCTCACAGACACTAGTTCAGAGGGGGGGGGGGGCAGGAATGATCTCGACAGGAAGCGAAGTGAGAAGTCCTTCCTACTTGACAGTCATGGGAGCATCTCCACTGCGGTTGGTGTAGTTGACCACAGCGTTGAAGGACTGGTTAACCCACTGCCAGAACACCACTGCTGGAGTCGTCCTGTAAAACAAGTTGTTTAGATTAGATAATTATCATCATTGTCCTCGTCAGCATGATCATACCAGTGTAAAACCAGTACATAACAATGATCCACGTCATCCACGAGCCAGGCAATTTGCTTTAAAACAACACCCTCATATATCTATATGAGATGTAGATCAGTTCATGTGGCTGAAGATGTTCTCTCCACCATACAAGTCTACGCTGCGCTGAAAATAGTTCACCTGCTATGTCACCTCTCTGACACCATCCAATCACACTCAGGGCATTTCCAACAAAAACTGGGGAGAAGACACGTAATAAGCTACCACTGGAGGATCATCGTGTGCAGGGGTGTTAGAAATAAATCAAGTGGGTCAAATGGCTTCACTCATACCTATGAGGTCTCTCTATTCTGCAACGAGAGTGATTTTTTTTATTCTTTAAGAGGATTTCACTGCGCTCAGGGATTAAAATCTATTTTAGTGCAGTGATGCAAAGATAGAGCCTCAGTCATGTTGGCAGATAACATATTTACTTTTCTCTATTTCAATCGATTAACCCCTTTCAGTTCAGTGTTTAAGGTACAGGCATTCGAGGACTGAAAGTTCTGCAGTACCTGTAGAACGTGAGCATGCAGCCTGTGATGGACATGTTCATTGGCACCTGAGCAGACATCCGGCCAATCACAAACATCTTCTCCCCGGTGTCGGGGTGGAAGGCTGAGTCGTAAACATACTTGGCCCGCCACAGCTCATCTTCTGTCAGACCGGGATTCACAACCCCAGCTCTGGAAAGGTGAAGGTATTTAAGAATGATTTCAATGTAACAGCAGCAGCAGCCACACCTTCACAGGATATGATGAAACACGTTTCTTCTTCTACACAAATGTGAAACAAGAAGAAGATAGTTTCTAGTTACCCACTCTCATATTCCCATTAATTTGACGTATTCACCACTGACATCCTGACCCCTGTACCTGTAGTTTTCCACGATAACTCTGGCCTCCTCCAGAGTTTCTGAGGACAGCAGGACGTTCCTGGGATCTGTGACCATGAAGAAGTGCTTGGCGCGTCCCATGAACGTGCCTTGGTCCCATCGTGGCTCTTTGATGTTAATGTTGAGGGACAGCTCTCCAGACATGTTGGCTTCCTTTCATTGTGGGACACGGTAGTTGAAACTTTACACAATTTACAAATATACACTGTATTCACTGTATAATACATTTGACTTGCTGTAGATACCAGCCCCCACTCAACGCTCTTTTCTAGGAATAAGGAAACGAAACTATGAATTTAACTGGATGTACGAGTGGGTTTTTCGAGGTACTGTATCTAGAACATAATAGTCAATAACAAAATTGACTTATATGGTGGAAAATAACAATTAAAGATAATTTGCTACATATTTCATATACATGTTGCATGAAGGTTTGTCTAATTTTATAACCTTAAACAGCAAGTGTCTGCTTCAGGTTGAAGTTGATTACACGTTTGTTGCAGCAATTACTAAACGAAGGAAAACTATGCCGCAAAACGTGAGTTACCTGTGTGTAAGCCAGCAACTGACTGAATATTCAGTCATCACTGTATTAAATGATCTTAGAAAGTATTTTCTCCAGTGTAACTGACTCATTTATAAACATTTATAACATGCATGACCAGCAGAAGGGACACTTCTGTTGCTGAGCAGTAAACCACAAGGAGTACTTCACTCAGACAGCATTCAAAAGTAAGATAATTCATTCCTCATACAGAACCATAACCACATCTGGTGACATCGGTAGCCAGCTGATGGCGTGAAACAGGGTGTGGCTGACTCAACAACATCCTTCCTAATGTACTTACAGTCAAATGTGTCCGAATAGCCGACGACGTGAAGAGACGCTTGCAGATGAACTGACTGTGGAAGTGGAAGTGGAAGGAGGAGACATAGCGTGACACACGTGACGTCACAGGTTAGTCACGACACGCTGCTTTCAGCCGCTAATGACCACAATTTAGCGAACAAGCTAACATGCAACGGACAAACAGAAGAAACACAGCGTCTCAATGTCCATCAACAAATTGTTGTCTTGTCGGCTCAAATGCCCACAAGTCAGACAATTAAATGCACAGTATAAACATCAACCATTCATTGGCAATAACGGTAACTTGACTAAATGTGTAGACCAGTCTACAAGCAGTGTGCTAGTTTGGAGAGCTAATATGCTAGTTTAGCAGTTAGCGGTGCAAGGGCACATATCGTAACGAAGTCGATATCACCTCGACCGCAATGTAATTGTAATTACTCAGATAATAAACTTTCATTAAACACGCAAACGAACCTGGACCTCTTTCCCCTATGTATCAAACGTATGACCTCTCAATATCAGCGCAGGCTGGTGGTCCACTGCTGCCTTCTGGTGCTCTATTAAAAATTGTAAAACACATTACTCCAAATGATTCAACAGAGACAAGTAGGAAACGTACAGCTATGTATATATGTATAACATATATGATTTCACAACCAAAACATAATCATGTTCGGTTTATCTCCAAGTATATAATAGTTCACAAGCATGCAATAAATGCTGCATGTGAAAAGTGAATAGATAAAAACGGAATTCAAACGACGTCAGCGTGTATAAATACGTGGAAACAACGTCGTCTTTGTTCTGTGGGAACAATTTGTATGTATATGACACATCACTTCTAAAAAGAACAACATTTTAGTTGTTTGTGTCGTAATAACGACCATTTATAGAACATCGTTGGATTAAAAACAGATGTTACGCGAACGCAGCATCGAGCATGGAAACACAGGGCGTGGAGCTATTTGGCTAGTAGCACGTGGGACACAGAAAAAAAGACTGATTAAAAAAGCTGAGGGTTTTTTACCCCTGTATATAGCTTATAGACATATACGTCTATGATCTCAACTATGTCATTCATACAGAGCCCATAAACCGACATGAGAAAAAATATCCAACGCTGTATGACAGAATTCTTTTAAATTATTGTTATTTTAAATTATTTGTTATTTGTTACCCATATTTTCCTACCAATCAGAATCAGAATCTGCTTTATTGGCTTCCTCGACATACCAATAATGTGTCTTGGTGTCATGTGCGACATTTAACCTAGCATTAAATATTAAAGGTTAAAAAAGACTCCTGTATAAACATTGCACACACTAATAAAAACAAAATTTTAAAAAATCATGTAGAAGCTGGTTGGTAGGTATTTTTAATTTTGTTCTACCAAAAAATAAAAATAGGAGATACAATTCTTACTAATACTTTTTATAGGCTGCATTAATAACCCATAAATGATAAGCAATGATTAAATGCTCCCTAAAAGAACTACTGAAATATGACTGCATGGATGAGTTGTGACTATGCTGACCACTGGGTGACGTTGTTCCCCCACTGACCTGCTGACAGCAGTGAGGAGGACTTTATGTCCTAGCTGTGCATCTCTCTGCAATTTGACTAAATGCACGGACCTAATTAACACACCAGGAACACTGTTAATCCAACCAGAAGCTGAAATAGACCTCGTAGTCAGTGTGACTGCAGCTGCAGTACAATTAGTGATCTTAATCACCACTAGTCAAATGGATGCTCAGCTTATGTAAAAGGCTTACACCTCCTGAGACAATAATGATCACCTGATGAACAAAGGAGGTGGCACTAATACTCTAGAGACATGTGGCAGGTAAGTCAGGCTGTGAGCAATTTCAACTCATTGTCAAGTGGGTTCCTTGTTTGTTCCTGAAAAAGGTTTCACACTGACAGCAACTATTCCACAAGGTCAGTAGTGAATTATCATATGATAAGATGGTAAGACTGTTATTATCTGTAAGTCTCTGGTGTCTATGGTGCTGACTGAAGCTAAGGTGAACTAACACTCTGTTACTTCCATTGACTCACAATATGTTAAAAGTTTGAGCAAGTACTTGTCTGCCTGTGTCAAAGCATAATTGCTCAGGATTTTAAGTCGTGTAGGTCATAACTGAGTTGAAAATGATGGGAGTTTAATTATCAAGCACTTTCCTCATCACATACTCTTCTCACAACAGATATCTGTTTAATTAAACATGACCCGAGGGGAATCACCATGCATGCGTCGCTCCGCAGACTGCTGCTTGAAGCAGGAGGGAACCAGGCACCATGGCTATGCAGAGCGACCCAGGAAATACAAACTGGAGGATTATGTGGACTCCTGTTGCTTGAAAATAAAATTAAATGTCTGCCTCCGGAAGGGGACATCTCAGGGGTTAGTCATAGTCAGACGATCTTTGTAAGGACTTACTTTAGATGCACTTTTTTTTTTTGTGTGACATTTCCTCCACTGGATTTTGAATGTGTCACCTGGAACCTGTTGGATTCAGTGATATTTTGTGCAGCTGAGGTGCTTCTCACCTGCACTGGACCTCTTTCATGTTTTGATCCAGTGCTGACCAGCAGCTGCAACCCATCCACACGTGTCCCCGACCTCCTGCACCTCCTGCACCTCTTTCATCCTGACAGTAGACTCCTTCTGTCTGGATGTGTAAGGTTGCTGGACACTTAGCATGGCTCACTCCTTTCACTCCTCTGGCTGGAGGGGGATGACGAATGGAGAGGGGCACCCCAACGCCAACAATGGAGGCCAGACAGGGGGGTCCCACAGCACCACACGTTACATGCTGAAAAAACAGCATCGCCACAGACGCAGGTCATCCTCACCGATGGGCAGGGTCATTCTCATTAACGCACCTGTGGATGGTGAGTTCCATTGGTATGGTGACTGACCTTTTGGCTTCATTATATGGTCTCAGGTGATAACATGTTGGATCATTACTGGACTTATTATTGGATGATCTTCCAATAAAATGTTATTAGATACAAAAGCTACTGATACTCAGCTTTGTTTTCACCAGAATGCATTTGAGAAATGTTTTCATGTAAAATGTAAATGTATTGATGTAATGTATTCATTTATTTTTATTTTTATTTTTATTTATATTTAACAATATCTATCCTCGTCCATGCATGAACGTCCATATCTGTTTTGTGATCTGAGGCTAATTATCAGCTTTGTGCTTAGCTGTACAGACATTTTTGACTAACACATGTAAGTGCGTTTTATTTGGGGCTTTCTGGTTGCAGGGGGTGAGGACAGCGAGGACATTCACACAGTGACAGTAGATAAAAGTCCAGATGGGCATCTGGGTTTCAGTGTCCGTGGGGGCTCTGAACACGGACTCGGCGTATTTGTCAGCAAAGTGGAGGATGACAGCTCTGCAGGTTAGGAGGATGTGTGTGTCCCATACATCCAAACATGTGGTGGTGTGGTCTGGCACAGCATGCTGAGTTCCCGCTGTGTGTGCAGCGCAGGCTGGGCTGACTGTGGGAGACAAGCTGGTGGAGGTGAACGGTGTCAGCCTGGAGAGCATCACAATGAGCAGTGCTGTGAAGGTCCTGACGGGCAACAACAGGCTCAGGATGGTGGTGAGACGTGTGGGCAAGATCCCCGGCATTCGCTACTCCAAGGAGAAGACCACATGGTGAGAGCTCGGCGGGTGAGGGATAAATCATCCTTCATAAACATCCTTCTATTTATTAACTTCACAGCAGCAGTGGTTTAACTTTCCTGGCAATATTATGATTTAAAGTGCAGAACCCAACCTTGCTGTTGTGAGAACTGACCTTTTCATGTCTCCTTCTTTGTGTCGTCTTGTCATTTGACTGTAGGTCACACCGGTTATCCATCTTATCCATCAAACGCTGCATCTGGGTTTCATGTGGCAGTGGTGGATGGATTACCACTGTGACCTTTATGGCTCTTTGATTAACTGATACGCAACAGGCCGAGTTCAGCGGAGGACAATCAAACGAAATGTCCTATTTGAATGTGCACATCCTTTCTGTGTGTTCACAGGGTGGATCTGATTCACCGTCGAATGGTGGTGGAGGAGAGCGGCTGCACGCCGTCAGAGGCCAGTTCAGACAGCGCTCTCCGCAGGATCGTTCATCTCTTCACCACGTCAGACGACTACTGTCTGGGCTTCAACATCAGAGGAGGCAAAGAGTTTGGACTGGGAATTTATGTCTCTAAGTATGGATGAAGTTTGGCTGGAAACACACCGACTTATTACGTTATTGTTCGTTCATTCTGGCTGGTGGAAGTTGAACAGAGAGACATTGGTCTCTTCGTGCTTTAAGTTTTCACAGAACTTCAAATCACAAACCTACTTGTAGTCTTTATTCTTTTTGTGGCTTCTTAGCAGTTTGGCAGTCTGATAAATAAGAAAAAGTTTCCCATCATGTTATTTGTTATGTTATAAGAGCACTTTTCAATAGTTCTTAAGGAATGTGCTTTGTGTGTGTGTGTGTGTGTGTGTGTGTGTGTCTGTGTGTGCTTGTCCATGTCTGTTTCAGGCTGGACCCTGGTGGACTGGCGGAGCAGCATGGGATCAAAATGGGCGATCAGATCCTGGCGGCCAACGGTGTCAGTTTTAGTGACATCACACACAGCAACGCAGTTGAAGTCCTGAAGAGCCACACTCATGTCATGTTGACCATCAGGGTGAGTGCAATCATTCATTTTGTATTTGTCCGGTTACTTCAGTAGTCTATGATGTGACAGTGGTCATCTGTACAGACAAACTAAGAACTGAAAGACAGGAGGAGGAGACACCAGAGACATAGGGCACATCAGGGCAGATGTGAATGACCTGTTGTTCCTGGTTGGAGTGATACCGTGATCAACAAACAGCAGCTCTTTACTTCAATCCATAACAAACAGACTTATACCCGCTGAACTGTGAGTCAACGCGGACTGATGATGGAATAAAGTGCCTGCTGTTGTGACGTGATTCGCATAACCAGAGCGTGACATTATGCCCTTTATGTCCTTCAAGCTCTCGCTACTGTCATTTAGTTGGAACTACAAGCTGACTCAAAAAAAAAAAAACAAATATCAGACTTTGAACAAAGTGGTTGCCTATATTTAAGAGTTCACTCGGGAGAAAGACGCAGGATGTGACACAAGTAGCACACCTCGTACTAGTAGCGACCTCTTGAATCCATTCAGTGTGTGTATGCCTTCATTTTACCTGTGTCATTTCCAAATGAAGCCATGGTCTTCCTTTTTTGTGCATGAAAGGGCCTGTGTGTTGTGTGCAGTGTGTTTAAGTGTGTCTCTGCGCGTGCTCTTAGCGCTCTGACATTGCTGTGTGCTCATTTTACTCCTCCTGATCTCAAGTTCCATGTGTGAAGAACAGCCAGCAGCCACGTTCATTATTTAAAAGCAGTCGGGGGATCAGGTTATAATCAACACAGAGTTACATTTTATGTCTTCCCTCTGTAGACATCTATGGGTCATGATGACACATGGCACCACCGGAGATTCAGTTACTAAACTCAAACACACGTAGACGTTTATGGAAAATCTTTGGTGTATCATTGACAGTCCTCTCTTTGAACTGAAGCTGTGTATCGATGAGACAATCTCTTAAAATAGACCGGTGAGATTATCAGATTCCCCACAAATGCAAATGGATCTCCTTCCTTTGAAGAAACATTGTCAGAGCCACGTTAGCCAATTCACTAATAAAGCAACAGAAAGGGGACGTTGAGTTTATTCATCATGTTTCACAAGTAAAGTGTCATTTGACAACTATTTGTAATTGTTTAATAAAAGTCTTTATGAAGCATCAAACATGGAGACACAGTGGAAGTCTTCAGTTTTCCTTCATGTCATGTTCTTGTTCTTTCACTCCCGCAGGAGGTTGGACGATACCCTGCATACAAAGAGATGGTGGCAGAATACGGTTGGCTTGATAAATGTATGTTTTCCTGATTTTATGGTATTTATGATCTATATGTACCTGCACTGCACTAGATATACCAGAGCAAGAGCCTGGGGATGCAAATGTTGTATCAGTGTTAATTTGTAATTCCCCATTTCTGTTTGCAAATGCTGGATTCTGCAAATCTGAGCTAAAATCCTGTCTTTCATTTTCCTTGTTCCTCCAGTTCCTTGTTTTTTCATTCTCTTTGAGTATTTGAGACAACTCCACCTGGCATCTGGTTTCTCTGGGTGTTTATTTCACAATGATTCTGAAGAGTCATTTTGGAGTTGCATTTAAAAAGAGAGAGAATTCTCATGCTGTTTCTGGGAAGCTGAGAGGATTAACGAGGTCAGACGGGGTTTGAGCCAAGCAGAGGCGACTGTTGAACGTCCTGTGCAAATCTTCCTCACTATGTATCTGTGCAGCTCCGGTGATCTGTAGTACGCTTCAAAACAATATTATGTAACAATCTGAGGACACAGGCCAGCCTCCCTTTCTAACTGGTATGTTTATTTTGTCCAACAGTGGCTAATGGGGTTCCTGCAGCATCATCCCAAGGATCAGACTCCAACTCCTCTGCCTCCTCATTGTCCTCCGGGACCCCTCTCAGCTCCCTCAGTGGTCTCTCCCAGGTCCTTTTCCCGTCTGTCCTCGGCTCTGAGATGGTCGATGTGGCTATCTCCACAGAAGGCCGCTCCAGACGTCCGAGCAGCGTGGCGCGAACTGCTGACACGGGCATACAGACTGACGCCCACCCTCCAAACTACCTGCAACACCCCTCGGCCAGCCTCACGCACCCCGACAGGCTGCTCACGCCAGAGTCCAGCCGGAGTGTCGGTGCCACACAGCTGCTGAAGGACACGATCATACGTGGGAAAGGGGAGGGACCGAGGGCGATGGGGGGAGCTGGCGAAGTAGGGCGTGGTCGCACGAGGACACTGTCATCAGGGGAACAGGAACCAGTGATACATTCACCCAAGACAGAGGCGCTGATGGCGCTGAGCCGGCCACGGAAGCCAATCAGAAGATCTCAGAGCCACGTGACTGTTTCAGGTGAGACGTTCAAGCACTTCCTGTGTTCTTTCTGTTTGTTACGTGAATGATGCACCATTTTCTGACATCTATAAATAAAGTTTCTACGAGTAGAGGGCTCACAGGGCTGCAGGCTCACACCTCAATCCTAACACGACATTTGTCTTCCCACGAGCAGACTACAACAGAATACAAGTATAAAATCGACCCGTTTTTTCCTGTGGTGTCTGATCTGAAGATAAAATATGACCCTCAAATATCCTGTACTGGTAACATCATCCATCTCATTTCCAGCCTCATGGCACATAAATATTGTGCCCGCAGCGAACCACAATCAGGTTGAGTTATTTCGCTGATTTTGGTGACAGTCCCTGCTTTCGCGGCGTAATAAGATCCTTCCAGAGAGTTTCTGCAGGGCATTAGCTCTGTCTTCTGACTTGGGGAAGTTAACAAGAACATCCAGCGTCTACGTGGCTGATTTAAGCTCCAGAACTCACAAACTCATGATTAATCACTAACTTCTGCTAGTTCGATGTGAACTCTATGGGAAATAAATCAGATCAAGCACATGGAGCAATAGCCAGGCTTTCAATTTATTCAACAACCTCCAGGACGTGGCAGCAGCTCAGAGCAGAGCCCAGGGTCGACTGGGCGTTTGGACGCATGAAAACTGGAGCACTTTGCTGTCGCGCTCTCAATGGAAAGGATTGTGTTGAGGTTGGAGGAGCTGCTATTTATCAGTATTACTGCATTACTTCCCACAGTGGCAGATTTACTGCGGGGAGCCGAGGAGCCGACTGGAAGAGCAACGAGCCGTCTGTGCTCAGGGAGGAGAGTGTGTATCACCTTGTGTTAACAGTTAAGCATAGTGCAGGAGAAAGGCCTAATGAATTATGTTCTCAAAGCCGCACACACATACAAATATCCTGTTCGTGCAATGGAGGATTTTCGTTTGGATATGATTTACCTGCAGCATGAAACCGGTTATTATTACTATTTTTTGCATTTCAGAAGAACAGTCAGTCATCCTTTGCTGCATTTGCTGACTTTGCATTCTGCCTCCCCTTCAGAGGACAGACAGAAGAAGAAGAAGCTACAGAAGGAGAAGCGGACGACAGAGAGTAAAACCAGTCTGCAGCGATCAAAAACATTGGTCAACCTGCTGTTTAAGAGGGAAAGAAGTCGATCCAAGTCACCGTCCCAGTGTGCCGTAGGAAGTGAGGAACATGCACACATTCTCCATCCCATGAAGCTAATTGCCTTCATTTTATTTGACTTATATCCGAGATTAAGCCAGTGATACCTAAGTGTGGAGACACACTTTGCAAAGAGTAATGACACATATTATAACATAGTTAACATGATAATAATATGTTAATAACACATAACTAATCAGAAAACCTCCAAACTGTTGAGTTTCCACAGCTCAATGTGGTCTGAGATTGTTTCCAAAAGTATAAATTATCTTGCTAAATTCCTTAACTTGTTGATTTACATTAGATAATAGTGTTTCCTTAGTATCCTCCTAATTCCAGTTTGCTCCAATTGCTCAGACAAGGAGAGGGGTCACGCCTTCCAGCTCTTGACCTCCCCCAGAGAATCTCGTGCCGGGGTGAAAGATCGCAGCCCGTCGCACCACCCAGAGGCGCTGCAGCATGTGGAGGATATGTCAAAAAAGCTGCTCAGCCAGGATGAGGTGGCTGCTGTGATGAGACACTGTCAGCGGGTCAGTTCTTCGTCAGAGTGTGTGTTTGTTGCTCCTCGGTGAACGCGGAGCACTGCTTCCTGTGTCTGGAGAAGATAAATGTGTCTGTCAGCTGGCGGCACAGCAGACTGATTTGACTTGTCATCTGTCATTAGGATCAAATATCTGTCTGGTCTCGCTGTCTCACACCCATCGGCCTTTCACCACCGTTGAAAGTTATTCAGTTCAGTTTGATTTTTATAGCCCAACATCACAGTTACAATTGTCTCTATGGACTTTGCAGTCTGTACAACCCTACACCCTCTGTCCTTCAGACCTTCAGTCAGGGTGAGGAAAAACTGCCCAAAAACCCTTGTAACACGGGAAAAAGGCAGAAATCTCAGGGAGAACCACAGAAAGAGGGATACCGCTCCGTGGGAAGCAATAGTTGTTGAATGTACAATGACAATGAAGGTAGCAAATGTATCAAACTTAAATCACAAACACAGAAGACTCAAAGATCTGAGCATTAAACTCTTCCTACATGAACTGGGATTCAGGAAACATGAGAAACACACAAACGGCACAAATTACACTTTCTGTAAATTAACAGATGGAAACCTGCTTATTCTTATTGGTATTCGTACTCATCCAATCCCACAGTTTCTGTCTGAGAATGTGATTGAAGATTTAGTGCGACCTCTTTTGGCCATCTTGGACCGCCCAGAAAAACTCCTACTGCTCAGAGAAATAAGGTTAGGTCTCATGTATGTGATGTGTTCATGTACACAAATATAAGTGCTGATGTAAATGTTTAAATGACTGTAAGTGACTGTATCCGCTGCAGAATGCTGATCCCCACACGTTCACTGGATCGTTTTGACAGCATGGTGATGCCCTTTGAGCTCCAGGCGTACGATATGCTCAAGAGCCGCTCAGGTGAGTGGAGGGTGGGACATCAACTGTGATTATATCGTTACTTCAGTTAGAGAAAGGGCTAATTACAAGTCACTAGTTTATGTTTTGTTTTATTTCTGTCTTGTAAGTGCGTTCTCCAGCTCTGCGCTCCCCTCGCAGTGGAACCCCTCGACGCCACCTCATCACCCCAGTCCCAGGTACATACGTTACTCTTTCTCTGGCAGTGGACGGACTCATGTCCCAGAGGAATAGAGGAGCACCAAGAACTTAAACTCTCGCTCTTCACTCACTTTCCTGCCTCTTCTCTCCCCCTCTGTCAAACACACACACACACACACACCACACATAACCATATATAGAAAACATCTCACGTTTCTTGTGCCGGTGCTCCAGCTGAGGCTTGTGTTACTTCTTAGCGATCCATAGAACGGACTGAGACATGCCGGGTGGACAGACGTAACACTTCAACAGGACCTGAGGCTTTTCTACATTCAGGAGACATTGAGACTCAGGACTCAATCAATACAGTCTCACTTTCTCACAGAGATCACAGGTTAGAGGTCAAGGGGTCATCAAGCGTTTAGAGTTACAGATCATCTTTGAGGACGATGCACTTTGGAATTATTAAATGACATTATCTTGTACGTGATTTTTTATTTCTCTATTAAAAATGAATCCAACTTATTCATAGTTTGTCATGATTTTGATGGTTAAGTGTAAAATCTTCTTCCAGTTGTTAAGGAACAGAATCTGTGCAACTTTATTTTGTTCTCAGGAAGTTTATCAGACGTTTCCCTACAGTTTTCCCGGCCTGTGCGTTGAGTCCAAACCCGTGTCTGTGTTTTCCCAGACTTCCAGGGTGGATTCCACCTCCAGCCTGTCCAGGACACAGCATGCGAACGTCAGTTTGTTGAAGAGTTTGAGAGGCTGCGTCTATCTGGCCATCGGTCAGGCCACCTGCCTCCATCCCGTGTGTTCACCCCCCTGCTGGATGTACCTGTGGACAGCTTTGCCTCCTCCACTGTTCGCTCCCGTTCTCTCAGCCCCTCACCAACCTGCAGCTTCCTCCTCACAGAATCCCCACACAGCACTCAGCGTGGCCGCCATCGCTCCCCACACAGCCGAGAGAACGGGGTGTCACGGTACAACAACAGCAACGTCTCCTCGCTGAATGTGACTGACAGTGATGGCGCTCCTGAACGGGGACGGTCAGCAGTGAGGGGCGGCTGTGGGAGAGCCAGGAGGGAGTCGAGTCCTGACAGCGTGAGTGGCAGACAGGTGGGCTACACTGAGGTCAGTGTGAGGGTTCCTTCGCAGCGGCGAGCAAGAACCCCTTTGGCGGACGTGTTTGATACGCAGACTGAGAAGAACCCTGTCACGGACAGAGGAAGCAGCCAGAAGCTAAACGGACATTCTCAGAATGATCACGGTGTCAAAAGAACAGTCACTCTGCCGGGAGACGAGTATGAAATCTCCACTTTGACCATCTCCAAAGCCAAGCAGTCACTAGGTGGGTGCAGCATGACTGTGTGGAAACACTGTCAGCAGTCTGTGTCAGTGAGTATGTGTCTGCATGTGAGTACGGCCCTGAGTTTGTTCATCCTGAAGAGATGTTTTCAGTCTTACTGATGAACTGACTTCAAGCAAACAAACTTTCAAAGATCTGCTCTGTTTGATATCTGATGATTGGGCGTTGACTATTAAGAGACTGGCCAGATTCCAATGTTCATTATGTGGCCAGTAGATGTCAGGCTGTTACTGACAGCAAAACCGAGAGACTTTGAACGAGTTCAAATCCACATGTGATGATGAACAAATATCCACTGTGTTTAGAGTATTAGTCCTCATTTCTTGTGATCTCTTACACATGTACAGGCATTAGTATCTCTGGGGGTTTGGAGTCCAGGGTCCAGCCCATGATAAAGATTGAAAAGATTTTCCCTGGTGGAGCTGCATCAACAAATGAGGCTCTGAAGGTGAGTGACACGGAGAGGTGCAACAAAAAACGGGATTTAAACGGAAAGAAACGACTCAATGGCTGTATTGTGTCGAGGCCGCTGCGCTGTGGTTAAGAGCTGCTGTTATTCTAAGTGGTGTGTCTCTGACGGAGCAGGCATTGAGGAGTGAAGAGGACGCGTGCGAGGAGCTGTCTCATGTAGCTCATCGGCTCCATTATTGATGAGGTACACGGGTGACGCTCTGCTAATGTAGTGGCAATATATTGCTTGCGCAGTAACAATCCGTAATCTTGGCCTAGTTCACTTAAACACACGGGATGGTCATCAGGTTCACTCTGCTACTTCAACACATGCATTACAGTAGTGATAAATGAAATACGTCATCACTCGATATATACTTGCTTTTGTCAAGTATTTACATGTTTATGGGTGTGTCCCATAGGTTCCAGTATCACGTTTATATCCCATGTTAGAATTATTACAGAGTAGACAAACAGGAACTGAAACAAACATTGTGGAACCCTGGTAGCAGCGTCCTGCTGCTCTCTGTTGTCTCTGCCCACACCTCGCTAACACGGCATGTCAGCTCACCCATATCAGCTCACCCTGGCTCAGTGCTATCGCCCTGCACACACACACACACACACACACACACACACACACATACACACACACACTCTGCAGAGGGAAATTTCCAGAGCAGCTCAGTGTTAACATGTTAAGCAAACTTCCTGTCTCCTGAGACTCGCATGATAACAGACAATCAGGGAAGTGTGTGTGTGCATGTGTGTTTCACAATGTGCAGGTACACACATTTTCCTGCCACCTGCTTCTATGAGCACATATGTGTTTTAGACAAAGGGTTTGCTCTTGGGTTTGTTTGTTTTGTATTGGATGTCAAAAGTCATTTGCAGCTTTGTGTGAAATATCGTTCCACTCATTCCCTACAAGATTAATTCTAATCAAATCATTTTGGCATCGATGAGGAAATTGTGTGTTTGGCTGCATCAGCTGTATCAGACAGCATGAACAGTCAGCGGCTGTGATGGGCTGGTAAACCACCGCATGAACAGTTTAGTCGTCCTGTACAGGCTGAAGTCATTTTACAGGTCAGGTTATTTTTGGATGATGATGTCCATTGGCTCGAGAAGAGAACACACAAATATTCCCCATAAATGGCCGTGAAGAGGATGGGGGCAGATTAGGTTGCGATCTCGATTTAATTCAGATAAATTACTTTTTGAAAAATGGGAAAAAAAAACACCTTTTAATCTGCTCTTTGGTGAAATGGACTCAAATCTTTTGATGCTGTTGTCACGAAAAGCAGTGGAGTCTATGAACGAAGGGGGCAAACCCTGGCCAGCACAGATCTAACCTCCGCCTGAACTAGGTCACAAAATGAAGGGAAACTTCTCTTTTATTCATCTAATGACTGAAAAGGAAAAGGGAAAGGGAAAAAGACCTGACGAGTGTACATACAACAATGGCCATCGGCCTCGGCGTGTCTGTTTTGTGTTGCTAACCTTCGCTGAGGCTGAGCACGTCGAGCAGGTGCATCCTCACGAAAACAGTCATGACATTAGGGGGAGAAGCTCTTCACAGGGCTCCAAGATTTTCCTGGCTGCAAGCATCCTGCAGGAAACTATCCTGTGTGTGTGTGTGTGTGTGTGTGTGTGTGTGTGTGTGTGTGTGACAGAGAGTGTGTGTGGGGCTGTCTGAGTTTATGTTCTTGTTTTCAATAACCTTGTGCTGAGGGGGAAACATTATGTGTTCACTAGTGTTGATACTCTGAGGTTAGTAGAGAGGCCCAAATCTCTGTGGCATAAATCATCTTCCTCTCAACCTCTTGCAATGTCCTCGTGTGGGGGTGGGTGGGTTCACTGCACCTCATACTTCAGTTAATCAGTTTAAGCCCAATCATGCTTAATCATGTCTTCTCTACTTCCTGATATTTTCACACTTATCCCAAATGTACTTTTATGTTTAGAACGGTTTCTGTTCAGTGTGTGAAATGATGTAATGTATGTATTTTCACTAAGAACGCAGTGATTTTATTTGCTTAAACCAATTTAACTGCTTTTATGTTTTTGTTAGGTGACCATGTTTTTTTTTTTTTAAAGTGCCTGTAAATACAATTTAATTGTATTTATTTTAATTTAATTTAATTTTTTAATAAAAATGACAGAGGAGTACTCACAAATACTGTATGAGCGTAATCTTATTGAGTTGACGTTTGTACGTTCACCCTCTGGCCTGTGTTTTTCAGGCAGGTTACGAGCTGCTGTCAGTGGACGGTGAGGGTTTGCAGGGAGTGACTCATCAGCACGCTGTGGACGTCATTCGCCGTGCATTCAGCAACAAGGCCAAAGACCCGATGGTGTTTGTAGTCAAGGTCCCTCTGGTCCTCAGCAATCATAACCCCACCCAGGAGACCTGATGACTGACATCCACTGCCCGAAAGCAGGTGGCATGAGAAAGACACCAAAACATGAATAACGTACAGGAAGAGTTCTCGTCAAAGTGATGAGGGGGATTTGATCAGGACATATGCAAGTGACAAAGGTGAAAAAAGATGAAACATCGTTGACTGGAGGAATTTATTAACATGAATATGAATAATTGTCTTATTTTTTAATAAAGTTGTGAAATACTGAATAAATGTGAATATTCTTAGTGTTTAATGTGCATTTTTTAAATGTTAATAGGAATTGTATGTATACACACACACACACACACACACACATAAAATTGTCATTCTCCCCCACCACATTTATTTATATTCATTTTAGTCACTCCTAAGAACTGATGTACAGAAGCATTCTTTCCTAGCTTCCCACCATTCTGGTCTTTGTATATAATTTGGAGACAAGCGGGGCTGGGGGGTCACAAAATGTGTCTGTAACCTTTGACCTTTGGGTGCCATGCGATTTTTACTTGGAGCATCTCAGTCCAGCAGTCCTGCCACAGGGAGATTAACCCGGGCTGTGTTGTGAGATTTTTAGATTTATACCCAGATTAAACCCCTGTATTATGTCAGAACTGATAGTGTGGGTTTAGTGGATGTCTGGGGAGATTATTACAAATTGCTGCTCAGTATTTTTTTTTTTTGTGCTGGATTTTTCTGGCAGAAATGCTGGTGCTCTGGAGCAATCTGCCACTTTAGAGGCTTAATTACACCACGCTGTGCACTGAGCTTACGCAGACATGTGGAGGAGCTGGGGAAAAAACATGTCAATGAGAAATGCAGGACATGGGGGCCAGTGGCACGGTTTCAAGTATAAAGCAGGGGAGATGAGAGGAATAGAGTGTGTGTACTTCAGCTGCCAGCTGCTGGACAAAACACTGATGAGCAAATGTAATTTTCCGTGCGAAAAAATTCTGACATGTAATTAAACGGAAAGAAAAGTGAATGTGTCTGTTGCTGCAAATAGATGTGAAGTGTAAAGGACTAAATAGTCTGTTTAAGGTGTGGCAGCTTGTTCTTTAATTAAAAACAGTCATTTGTACAAGAAATGTACATGAAAATATACATGGACAACTACATACTTATTAAAGAACTCACTATGGAAGCAAAGGTAAAATACAAAACACCTGGATGAGGAAAAATGCCACAAAAATAAAATAAAAAAAAAAGATGTGTTACGTTGCTTTGGTCTAGTAACAGTGGCTACATTTCAAATAGATATTTTGTACAAATAAAAGACAATATCACTCTGTTATACTATTAAATGTTGTACATATTTACACAGAAAAAAATGCAACAAGGAAGAGATGTGGAGAAAAAAAGAAAATGGAAGTCCAGGATGGACACAGTATATTTTGCAGTGAGTTTGGTTTGTCTGTGCTTTCTGACTCCATCTACCTGCGCTGTTTGCGGTGAGAGAATAACAGTCTTGGTCTTGGCTTCAACATGGCCTCATGCTGAATATCCTACAAAACCTCTCCTACCACAGTGGACATGGTCATGCAAGTTATACATCAAGCTTTTTTATCAAGCTTTTTTTTTTCTATTGTCTCAAAGGGCGAATTTGATGACGTGACTGCGGTGAATCAAATCTACTCTAACAGAGCACACAAAAGCCAACGATGACAATGTGACCGACTGTGATGTTATGACGCCCAAATGAACGATCAGTCAAAATGGAGAGGTCAAAACTTGAGCCCAAAAGAAAGAATGAAACAAAAAGCTCTAAAATATTCATCAGTGGTTTGGTCTTCAGGGAGCGTACAGTGTTTATTAGGGAGACTATTGACTATTGAACGTCAACAGACTGTCATGCATCCCGGTATGTTAGTGCACTCTGCCTGCGCTGCCGTCTCCATTTAGAATTGATCCATCATTTGAAATATTGCGAAGTGATTAACACATACAGATACATCCATCGACCATTAGAAGCACTGAGGGCTTCGGTTGGACAACGATACAACAGCCCTGCAGCACATGACCGGCTAATACAGTTCACATATTGAGTCTGTTCTTGACATCTGAGCAACCCATTTAAAAAACAAATACAGCTACAGTTTAGGGAAGGTTTTAGGAACCTATACAGACTCCAAATTTCCTGCAGAGCTGTTGTATTGTACTTCTTAATGACCCTGTTGTTTTAATGTTGGTGTATCCATACATACAATATAGATATATAGACAGACAGATAGATGTTAGTCTTTTTACTCTGTATATTAAACTCACACTGATACCAGTACTACAACAAAATATCTTAAGGTGCTATTTATAAAAAAATATACAACCTCAGTTATATAGATTTCCATTTCCAACTATTTTTTTTCTTGACCTATATATACTCTGTCAAATCAAACTTCTTAGCCAATCTTATTCCCCACACGAGACCCACACGCTCAGCTATCCACTGCGCTGCAAATACGGTGAGAAACGGAGTGATGCGCTGCATGTTTAGAGCTTTGAGCAGCTGACCTGC
This sequence comes from Aeoliscus strigatus, assembly GCA_901007665.1. Classification (NCBI taxonomy): domain Eukaryota; kingdom Metazoa; phylum Chordata; class Actinopteri; order Syngnathiformes; family Centriscidae; genus Aeoliscus; species Aeoliscus strigatus. Next base: position 74,471 of record CAAKHB010007399.1, on the reverse strand, counting down.
ATCGACGACATTCAGCAACTGAAGCTGCTGCGTCTGCAACCCGTCACGTCGTCAGCTTCTCCTGAAGTCTGAAATAACAAAGACATGCAAACATGCACGTCTCGCTACCTATGAAGCAGCAGACAGGGAAGGTTCTAGTCTCGAGGAGACGAGGAAGACGTTTTAAAGTGTTGTTTTGCTTTGCGTCGCCAAAAGCTAAATAAAGAGCACTAATGGGAATGAGCTGAACAAATGGAAACTCTGAATCAGCAGCGGACGCTTCCAGACGAAATATCTGAGCCACGTCACAGCCAGACTGAAGGAATATGCTCCATTTATAGTTTCCTGATACCGACCGCTGAGATGCTTCTCACCGTTACAAAAATAGAGTTGAGAAGCAGAAATAGAGGCGAGGAGGAGAGAGAAAGAAGACAGAGACGGAGAAAGAGGAGACTCATCCTGGTGATGCTACATTACGTCTGCTCATGCTGCCAACGTTTACGTGTAAATGAGCTGATGCTGATCCATGCTTTCGAAGCAGTCTGTCCTTCCAAAGTCTGACTTGTGGTTTCCAAGGTAACAGCATAGGATGTGTACATGCCCACTGACAAGTTTTGATGTAAAGTTCTCTATGATGTGCTGAGGTGTCAGCGTGTATCACCGTTACACTTTCTGTTGTACATTCCGAAGGGATGTACTTAGTATGGTCTTTTTGTTTTTACTGGTCTTGATGTGGGGCAGTAGTAGGCAACTTTAGTTAGTTTAAATTTGAGATATTTTCCAACCAACTAAACTGACATGAAATGTGCAGAATTTGTACAAAAAAAAAAAATAGTTTCCCTTCCCTCGCCAGTCAGTGATAAACAACGAATACTGCATTTCTCTCAGTCTCAATACATTCCTTCTCAAACTAAACACCAACGACAGGAAAAAACTGTCCAGAATCGGCTGAAGCTAACAGTCGATGTGCCATTTGGAGGAGCGTCGGAACAGCTGGCGCTGCTGATCCCAGACAAACATCTTCCTGCCGGCAAAGCCCGTGTGCTACTGGAAAAGACGTGACTGCTCAGACTGACGAATTTGCTCCCTATCGTGTTGGACACCCTGATTCAAACGTGCTTTTTGCTCCGGAAGAAGAAGAGAAATCTTTGTGCTGGTTTTGTCACGGTGGAAACGAGCTGGGGAGACGCCCCACGGGGATTCACTGGAGGACATCTCTGATTCTAGGAAGGCAGAAGAAGTGCTCCGCGGCCCAGGTAAAGCTGTGTTGGAGACCAGGTGTGGTGTGTTTCTCCCGTTCAGTGTTTGGTTCATGCCTTCTGCGGCGGATTCTGAGCACCGGACGTTTGTGTGTTTAGATCTCAGTGGCGGTGATTTCCTCGAAGTGGATGTCATTGCTGCCGCTGTGAACCTCATAGTCGTCTATGTCTCTGCTCTCCAGCTCCAAACTCAGCTCCCTCATCACTCGCTCCAGGTCCCGGTTTCGACGGTACATCTGGATGTAGTTCTGTTGCAGCTGTTTCTGGTAGCGGATCACCTGGGTGGGGGTCAAGAACAGCCGGTAAGGAACACGTGTGAATGAACGTGACTCAAACCTGAGCGTCCTTCTTTTTTGTCACCTTTTCCTTCTCCTCCTGCCACACCCTCCTCTCGTCCTCAAACCGGGACAGGTGCTCCTCACTCGTCCTCCTCTCATACATGAGTTCAGCCTTCAACCTGTCCATCTGAGCAAAGGTTGACAGGAAGGTCAGAAACAGGGTTTGGATCTCACATCAACGTCTGACCTACGCCAGAAAAGGTGCTGAAAAAAAAGAAAAAAAAACCCACGTACCTGCTGTCTGAGTCCGAGTACCGTCTCTGCATTCTGCCTCTGCGCCTTCACTTCATCGCTCTCTCCCCCCCAGACCGCGTGACTGTCCTCTCCATCGCGGTACACAGAGGGACTGGGCCCCCCCCTCCCTGACATACACCTCCCCTGCTGGAGGGACAGGCTCATGCACTGACCCTTCAGGGTCCCACTCCCAGGTCCAGAGTGTTTGGCCATCGTTTCCCGGAGACACGCCAGCTCCTCTTCCAGACGCACGACCTTCTCTCTGAGCAGCTCGGCTTCACTCTTTCTCCTCTGGAGTTCGTTCTCGCAGACTTCCAGCTCTAGAGAGCGAGTCCGCAGGGCGGCCTGGGCCTCCTGAGATCGAGCCTGGCCGGCTTGCAGCTCTGATCTGGCTTCTCTCAGCTGGGCCTTCAGCACGACGATGTCTCCGGCCTTCTGACTGAGCTCCGACTGGATCTCCTTCAGCTGCTGCTTCAGCAGGGAGATCTCTCCAGACTTCTGACACACCTGAAGCGAGGAGATCCAGACAATGGAACCCAAACCTTCTGAGCACCAACACCGAGCTTTGGCAGACTCACCTCCCACTTCGTCTCCTCCAGCCGGGGGCCCAGCTGGGTCTGCTCGCGCTGGATGGTGGCACACCGTCTCTCCAGAGTTTCCCTGTCCTGCAGCAGAGAGGAGAAGTCCTCCTGCAGCTTCTTCTTCTCTTGCTGCAGCTGAAATACCTGAAGACACACACACAGAACACACAACATTCACGCTTACGTAAGTAAACGGAGACCCGACTAGAATGAAACAGACTCATTTTCCAAGTCCTTCTTTTGGAAGCGGGCCCAACCTGTAGCTGCAGCACCTGCTGGGCCCTCTGGGCCTTCTGAGATGCCTGCTTCATCTTCGAGGCACAGCTCTGCCTCAGTTCCTCCATCTCCCTTTCGCAACGCCGCTGCTTCTCCTCATACACCTTTCGGAGCCAAGGACACGGGTGAGAGGTCAAAGGTTAAAGCTTCAGCCCCACCGATTCCACGTCCAGATGTTTAGTTTCTATCTCACCTGGCAGATCGCAGCTTCATTCTCGTCCAGATTCTCCCGGAGCTGCTGAAGCTCCAGGTCCCGCTCCCTCAGCTTGTCCTCCAGCTCCCTCACCACGGCCTCATAACCTTCCACTGGCGGCGGCGTGCGGCCACATGACCCGCTGTCCGACAGGGGCTGCCCGCGCCCACTCAGCGACACCGAGCCAGAGCTTTTACTGGATGAGGAGCGTCCGCTGTCTGAATTCGTATGACCGTGGTTCGCACTTCCGCCTGCGGTGTTTCTGCCAAGGACTTGAACGTGCTCCAGCTGGCCCCCGGCACCTGACCCGGAGCTGGAGCCCTCACTGGGGGCCAAACTGTAGCCGGTGCTGCTGTGAGTCGGTAGGCTGGAGAGGGAGTTTCTCCCTGAATCCGACATGGAACAGGACTGGCTGCTCCGAGCGTTGCGCCCGCCACTGTACGAGTTGCGCTTCCCTTCAGAGCCGGAGGTGCTGCCGCCTCCGTTTGTGCTGCCAATGCCGCCGGATCCTCCGAGGGGCAGCAGGAGGTTGAGGCTGGCCTGGCTCTCCGACAGACCGCTGCCCCCTGTCCGCGGAGACAGGTAATGCACAGAGTGACGATTCTTGGGAACGACAGGTTTGAAGGCTGTTGGACGGATCAGCACTTTCTCCATGTTCTGAAAGAACCACATCATGAAAAAAACAGCATTAGTGACTGATAAAAGCTAAGCCGGCTAATACTCAACGGGTGAATAAAGCTCATTAGAAAAGGGTGAGTGATACGCCAACAGGTCAACCCCCGGGGCTACGATTAGTTTAAGTTGGTGTAATTGATATTCACAGGCTTCGTTAAGCATTTTAAAGATTTTTTCTACCATCTAAGATAGAGAGAAGGAGACAGGCTTGGAGGGACAAGGACAGGACGGAGAAACAGCAGACAGGAAGAGGGTGAAAGCTCGTCACATGTTCCGTGAACATCTCCTTCACAAGCTTCCCAGTCCGTCAGCGGAGAAGTGAGTTCTGACATTGATCGTGATGTGTCTGCGAGGTGAGTGGCTGTCAAATGATCCCTCTGACCACTGGTTCCCTTTCCCTCTGGATCGATGGACATAAACAGCCAATTAGACAGCGGAGGTAATCCGCCATAAAACATCTGTGCAATCGTTTCATGAGCGCAGAGCGAAGTCCAAGGAGAGGGGACGTAAACGCCTCATCACACTGGAAACTTTACATGTGATGTGAATGTCAAACCGTTCAGTGGAGGTCAGAGGTCATTATTAATCACACTTGCAGTCATTCTTGTCTTCACTATTGCAGCAGGACCTTAATGTCACCTGCATTTATCTCACAACATGACGTTTGTTCCTGTCTCATCCTGTCGAAATGCGCATCAGTTGGTCAGTTAAGATTCCTGAGGTGGAAACGCCTGACGTTTGTTTTCTAAACATAAAAATCTTAGTGACTCGTAAATATCTTTGTTCCGAGCTTTCAGCTGCCTGTCACAGCCCCCTGAGAAAACCTTTGTATACACAACACGGTATAAACCTCACTTACCTTCTCTAACTGTCCTGAAACTGGGACGAGTTTCGGAGGAGGTCCTCCAATGTTGCCGTTCAGAGTCCTGTTGTCCCTTTGCTCCTCGGAATCGCTGCAGGGGCTTCCAGCCGCTGGGGCCAGGTTATCGTTCCAGTCTGTGACGACAGCCTCATTGCTCACATGTTCGCAGTTCCCATTGATTCCACCGGTGGCAGCGCCGCCAACAACCGCACCACACCCGCCTGCTGCAGTAGAGTTTCCCGGTCGAGGCTGCTTCTTGGTGGGCAGAGGCGGGGGCAGGACCTGGGTCTGGGGCTGCTGCGTTTGGTTGCTGATAACCAGCAGCTGCTCCAGGGAACTCCCACTGCGCAGCGTGTTGTCCTGAAGACGGAAGCAGCTGGTCGCCGGTGTTGAGCGGCGCGGCTTGGTGGTGTATTCACTAACAGCTCTGCAGTGCCTCTCCTGGTACGTCCGACCTGAGATGAGGCTGCTTACGGATCCCATGGCTGGACCGGTGCTGGAGCAGGACCCTGAGGGGGAGTGGGACGATAGCGGCCGGCACGGCTGGACGTCAACACCTGGAGTGGGGTGGTCAGTCACGGTTACAGGGAGTGCCTGCACCAGAGCCATGGCCCCCCGATGGTGTCAGCCACACTCCACACCCTGAATCAAGACAGAGGGTTTTACAGTTAGTCCAGATGACCAGTGTGATTACTTCACACACTTTGGTTGAATGATTTTCATTTAATATTCATGAGGAGACGCTGTTCTGGGAGCCAGGTGTGTGTTGGCAACAAATTACTGTAGAATTCAATACACAGGGTTGATGCAGCATATGCAACACTTGGTTATGATTTGACCTGGTGATACATAATCATCAGTGTTCTCGCAGGGTGCTGACAGCTGCGGATGAGACCAGAGCTGAGTGTCTCATCAATGGGTGAGAAACGTGTCAACTGGGCTGCAACAAGAGGAACTGAATGTGTGATTGTTCATTCATATTCTGGAACCGCTTGGTCTGTATCTGGGTCACAGGGGGAGACTGGAGTGTCGGAGGAATCCGGAACACCCGGCGGACACCCATGGCCCGTGAGGCAGGAGCGCTAACTGCTATTCCACAGCCGGGCACATGTCTAATTATTTACCATGAAATTGTTTTGTTTTAATTATGGAGGAAGGAGGTGTTTTTTATGTTATCAATATTAAAGTGAAATGATTTATTGATCGAGGCCTGCTGCCAGATGTAAAGCTCATGAGCTCCGACCATGTTTGCATGCTGAAGGTCTCCTGGGCGGAGCTTGTCCCCAAATGCCCCTGTAAAAGCTCATCCTTCATTAAATACACTGTATGTCTCTGGTGACACTCTGGTTAATTGCCACAGCCATTAATAGAGCAGGAAGGAAAAAAAAAAAAGAAAAAAAAAGAGGAAGGTTGAGTGGAGACGGAGGATGACACAGACATGAGTCACGGACACCATCTGCAGCTGCTCAGCGACTGTCCTGAACGACGGGTGAGACGTCAGCGCCGTCACGTCATATCACTGTCTCACAATCATACACGCCAATCACAACATGTTTTTACACATCAACAACTCCTGTTTGACTGTCGAGGGAGTGGAAACATGAGCAACACAATGAGCGGCGGCAGATTAAATCTTCCATTTGTAGATATTATGATCGCTGATAGCCCCCCTCCAACCAGAGAGACGACACATATCCTCAGCTTGTCATGCCAAAGCCAAATCCTTCTGGCCAAGTGGAATAATCCACAGCAGATAAAACTGGACAGTCTGCCAGGAATAACACCATCCTACAGACGAGCACACACACGTACGTTCGGGCTGCAGAATCACTGCGTCATAATCAACCACTTTTATCACACAATTATTCGACAACTATTTTACTAATCGATCATGTTTTTGAATGAAGAAAATGTAAATTCTTTCACATCAGCTTCTTCAACGTGGATATTTTCTGATTTGCTCGGTTCTATAATATAATAATAGTAAACTGAACTGATTAGAACTGGTAAGAAAAAAAACTGTGTTGAGTTTGGGGGTTTGGTAACCACTGACATTGTGTCTGCCAGAAATCAGACAAACTGCTGAATCAAGACAATACAGACTGATGAAACGTGAAAATATATTCAGACTGAGGACAATGACATGCTCCTTGAGGTTCTGTGATTAGTTCGCTTTGTTTCACTTGAAGCAGTAAAAACGTCCAGTGTGATTTGTAAAGTTAACTGCTTTAAAGTAATACAGTTCATGTGAACGCAGCTATGACGCACAGACCCGTATGTGGGTTCTTGTAGGTGAGGATGAGGGTGACATGTTGTGGAAGGAGATGAAATGAAATTAAACTCATGTGGGCTGATTGAAGTGTGTTGTGTCCATCAAGGACTTGTTCCTTTAATGCACCATCAACTATCATGGTGCATGGAAGGTGATTTTTTTCCCTCTTATTCTTCAGCTCCTAATCACTTCTCGGGGCAGCAGCCCAGGTTAGTCTCTGTGAATCCCTCGCCGGCGAGACTGTCTGACAAATGAACTCTGTACCAACCGGAACACGTTTGATATTTGCAGTAGAAGAAAGTAAAAAGGTGCAAAATAACGTGCAAGTGAAGAGGGAAGCGGGGATGATGGGACATAAGGCAATACTGCAACCTGACGGAATTCAATGCCAAAAACAGTTGAAATTCAGAGTTGAAGTGGAAAATAGTGAAAGCATCCTGTGACACGCCCACATGTTCAATCAGCTGGTTTAACACCCCGTTCACTCATCAATGAGGTAAGATGACTAATTTGTAAATGACATTCCAGCCATGTCTTCAAATCCCCTCCAAGTTGATTTAATTAATAAGAAACTGTGAGTTAGTGGAAGTGAAAGAGGAGTGAAATTTCCTGAGAACGGAGCAGATAAGGAGATCTGGAATGTGATCACTTCCCATGCCAAAATAATCACAACCCCCTTTCACCTCTTATCCATCCGTCCCACCTCCCCGCTCCCCGGATCCTGACAAGGACCTCTTGGCCGGGGATAATAGAATTAACAACCCTCTGAGAACGTCAAGTGGGAGCCCTGTGAGCGCTAGCCCTGTGACCCCCCCGAGGAGCAGAGAGTGTCCTCCCACCTCTGTGACCTCCAGGAGGGCTGCTTTTGTTCTGACTACTCAGGCAATAAATCCTGAAAGCTAATTTCTCCCTCTGAAGTTGCTCACTGGCTATTTTCTTCTCGAGGTCCTCCTCCTCCCTGTCTTCAACTTCTCTCCAACGAAGTGCAAATACCATCTCTGTGTCGTCGCCTCCTCCACCTTCCTTATTAAACACATCTTCCTCTGTCTGTCAGCGGCAGGCGAGGAGCAAAAAAAAAAAAAAAAAAAAACAGCCTAAAAATAGTAAACATCTTGAGTGCCTGAAATCACTCTGCTGTTTTTAAAGAGGCGTGTCTCTCTGCAAAGTGTCTGATTCGACGTTCAAAAATAAA
>CAAKHB010007399.1:48640-58867 GCA_901007665.1 Aeoliscus strigatus | reverse complement strand
AGTGATAGAGCGGCTTTGCTTGAATACGCAGGTGAAACAGTTTGTTCAGACCATGTGTGGACGTGGTCCTGCAACACAAACACTGGCTAGCTTTGCATTGTCATCGTCATCATCGTCATCATCGTCATCATCGTCATCATCGTCATCATCGTCATCATCGTCATCATCGTCATCATCGTCATCATCGTCATCATCCCAGCAGCACAGAACATGCTGCTCCACGGCTCCTCTTCTCTGTGACAGACTACAGCACCAACTACACTCCACCCGCTGGGACGGGGTAGAGGAGCACACGTCATCAGCATACAGACTCACATTAGCATTAGCATCTGTCGGGTGTTTCTGCGTTTAGTTGAGGCCCTTACTGACATTACCGACATTTTTGCAACTGCGAGCTACTTCAAAGGTGCTGAGTAACCCAAAGGGCTTCCAGTTTGATACACACCAGGGTTGAGGTAGTTGGAGTCAGAGTAGAGGATACAGAGAACAGGGAAAGATGGAAGTCAATGATTCGCTGTGGCAACCCCTGAAGAGGGACAAAGCCGAAAGAAGAAGAAGAAGAATCAACAGTGATTTAACAAAGTAGGAAATTCTAAAGTTTCAACACACAGAACTTTATTTCTCTCAATTCAGTTTCATTTTCAGATGATCACGTTCAACGATGATGCTGTTTTTAGAACAGACCTGCGGGCACCTCTGCTCTATATCAAAGATGCACTGATGATATGATACCGTTCACGTTCTGGTCCCTGATCGAGTCAGTCACACTGATAAAAGAAGCACTGGAGGTTCTGACTGTGGTTGGTCGTTACTACAGGTCATTTTATCGTGAAAAAATACACTTTTGAGTCAGAGGGTTCAGAGGATGTGCATCTCATGTCATCTCTTCTTCGTCTCTGAAGTCAATATTAATTTTTTATTGTTTCTTCTTCCATGGTCCCTGCACACAGGACGTGCTCTGATTCCTCCCACGGGTTAAAAAATATAACACATTTGATTGTTAGAGATGGAAATGATGTGCAGGAGCGGTGAGAGGCACATGGAGATGTATTCTAGTCCCACATGTGAACTGACGTACAGCAGCTGCATTCGTGATCAATGAACTTTGTTCCATTGTCGACATGGTGGAACTGTTCATTTAGTCTACGGTGAATCAACTTCCTGATTAATGCACTAATAGTTACAGCACACACACTCACACACACACACACACACACACACAAAAACAAACACACACATTTGCTGCTCTAGGTTTTTTGTTGTGTGGAAAACCAGTACGACAATGTAATACTGGATGAGAGGAGAGTCGGTGCCGTGTGTGTGTGTGTAGGTGTGTGTTTACTGAAATGCCCTTGCACCTCCCTCAAAATCCCTGAGTGGCTCAACAAGTGAGAAGAGTTTGTTCCCTTCAGCTCCCTGACTTGGCACTTTACTTCCATTAATAACGTCCAACTCCCCACACTGGAAATAACACAGGAAAGCTTTTGAGTCTTTTACGTGTGTGTGTGTGTGTGTGTGTGTGTGTGTGTGTGTGTGTGTGTGTGAGAGAGACTCAGTCGGAGCATCAGTTCAGTGTAACATTAAACCACAGGTGAGTGCAGAGCAGAGACATCCGATTTGACCTTTGTCAAACACGCCAGGATCCCATGTGTCTCTAAAATGTTTTTTTTGTCTCATTTAACACTCATTTATTCCCTTTGATTTTTGTCTTGTAGGTTACTGAACAGTAAAAAAAATGCCTGTACTACATTAGTACAGTGGGTTCACATACTAACATACAGAAATGAAATATGGGCACAGGTGGCTCATGTGTGGGAGTCACAGGGTTAAAGGTCAATAGGGTACAATGTATGTCTAATGAGGCCAGCACACCCCCACCATCCTAACCTCACGTGTAGGATGAAAAGGCCCTCGCCGACCCTTCTATAGACGTAACCACATGTATTTTTACCTGTTAAATAATGGCCTCTAACCCCCTCTCGGTTCACCTGTTGACTGTATTTTGTTACCAATCCACACTAATAACACACATGAACCACAACATTCAACTGACAGATGCTACATATCTCCATGGAGACCGGCTACAGATGTTCTTCTATAAACATTTTGGTTCGTAACGTGTGTCAAAGAATACTTCCTGAATGGGTGTTTGATGACGTACTGAAACCTTTGTATTCTGAAAGTGACCTTGCTGCAGCGGCTGAGGGACGGGGGCAGCTGGGCAGGACAAGAAAGAAGAAAGGAGGAGAGCAGAGGAGACAGCAGATCTGTAATGGAGATGGTGGAAAGAAGAGAGGAAGACAGCTGCTGCCGTGCTGAGCTCACATTCTTATCAGTCCACATGTCTCACAAACACTGTCCCTTTGAATCAGGGATTCTGTGACAGAGGACTGGAAAACCAAATACTTTCCTGCAGATTTTAACAGAGCGAACGCAGTTTTATTCTTTTGTTTAGAGAAAACTGTTCAGACGGAATCAAACGCACCTTCTACGACTTCTTGGAGGTATTGTTGTCAGCCGCCTGCCATATGGAACAATACAGGCTCGGCCAAGAATTCCCGACCTCTCGACCCCCCATCTCCCCTTCTACTCAACCCCCACCTCCCCCCACCCCCCTGTGTCACACACTCCGACTGCCATCCATCCCCAAACCCGATCCCTAACTGGAAACTTCAAAGACGGAGGCCAAGACCCCCATTTCCATAAATCTGTGTGTGTGTGTGTGTGTGTGCGTGTCAAAGCGACCACAGCAGTTCACTGAGCCAAGTCCAACCATTGATCAATGTCCGTAGACCCCTAAAAGACAGGAGGGTGCAAGAACGACATGGAAAAGGAGGGTGTGAACAACAGAGACAAAAAGAAGAAGACTGGTGGTGTGTGTGTGTGTGTGTGTGTGTGTGTGTTGGGGGGAGGGGGGGTGTGCCTGAGTCAGCAACTACCCAAGGTTGTCAGAGACAGGCTTTATATTTTGTTTTGGTGTGTGTGGGAGTGTGTGTGTGTGTGTTTACCTCAGAGCGTTGCCCTGCGTTCTCCTCCTGGAGGTCTGGGGGAGACGAAGGGGGGGTACAGAGTTCTCATCCTAGGACCTCGCTCCTGTCTGGACCAACTCGCCGGCACTGAGCCACTGGAGACAAACAGACGGATTAACAATCACACCTCTTCTTGTTACGCTTACGTTCACTGCTTCATCACAGACTCTTTCCTTCCTTCAGCAGAGCAACAATTATTGTGGAGGAAACACTGCCCCCACCTGGACTGAGGCAGAACAGCTGTGTCATGTTCATTTGATTCTGTGGAACATCCTCAAATATTTTCTCTTTCTTTTCATAGTAATTCTTTGATTGGATGTTCTCAGAAACAAGCTCCTTTATTGTCATAAATTCACCTTTTCCTCTCATGTATGTTCTTCTATCGTCCGCTCATCAGTCAGCTTGTTACCATCTGATGAGTCATTCGATACGACCATTGATCGTTGCTCCTCCGTCTCGGTGGAGGATCGGCTGGGCAGAGCCTAGGTTGTGTTTTCAGGAACCGGGAACTGAAGCTGACTGCACGTTTTTCACTGTTACGGTCAGAAACAAGCTTGTTGAAAGACGTCAACAGTTGTTAAATGTAATTACCAAGAAAGTTCATGTCAAACTGAGTTGACTTGATGTGTTTTGGTTACAGAGCAGATCAGCTGTCTGGGTCAAACAATGGATGAAAACGTCAGGGATTTACAAGTTAATGGAAAATTTATCAGCTCACAAATAACATGAAAACACTGTTCCTGTGTTTGTGGCGATGAGAACGTGAAAACATTTATTTCATGTAAAAAACAGCACCGAATGCAACACGTAAGTACAATATATTTTCTACAAGCAGAAGTAGAATTGACATATTCTAGTGCGTACAATGAAATGGAAGCACGTTGCTCCGTTTCTCCACGGAACATCAACAACTTATGGATGGATTGGTATTAACCATGGAGGTCAGCAAAGCTTCGGGCCAAGGTGCGACTAATCAAAGTGCATGTGGGATTTCAGCCATTAGATGATTACTGTGTTTTAACTGATTTGATGGCCGAGATTTGTGCGGGTACAGACGTCAGTGTGGACTAACCCCAGGAGGACACAGGAGGAGGACAGATGGTCCTGGTCCTCTGGGACAGAGTGTGACGCTACGTTCATTAACACACACAATATGACAGGTGGGAGACACAAGGAGAAATTAAATCATCTGCATAGAAACATTCGCACACACACACACACACACACACACATACACACAGAGTGTATGCACACATGCACGCCGCACACACCTCTCTTCCATCCTGTACTTCTAATCAGTTCCCTCCCCTCTTGGGCTGACGTGAACCAATGGGTGCAGATTAGTTTGATTACTGCTCCACCCGATCGCGGTCTGTTACTTGGCGATGGCAGCACATGTCCTCACCGCCGGGACCGCCGGGACCGCCGGGACCAAACTCAATTACAGTTGCGTCATGGTTTCAACTGAGGCTGCTGTCAAGGTTATTTGGGCAGATTGCCTGGTGGGTTCATTCTGTTCACCACAATACTAGTACTGTCACACTTATTGGGTCATTTCAGGCCTCTGACAGAGACAACGTGTGGGGAAATGTGCATCACAAAGATGAAACAACAGGAAGACGAGGTTAGATGGTCGTGGAACACTTCAGAATAACCTTTTTATCTCCGCCAAGGAGGTCATGTTTATCTGCTTGTCTGTCGGTGTTTGTCTGTTAACAAAATAACTCAAAAAGTCATGACTGTATCGCTCTGACAATGTCTACGTATGTCTGTAGTCTTCTTCTGCCTCAAGGTGATTCTTTTTTTCTCACCAAAAAACTCAAAAATCCCAAACTCTCATTATTGAAGAGATTTTTAAAAAATCCTACCTCACTCAATTCTTCGCAGATTGTTCAGAAATTTCATACACACATTGGGGGTGGGGTCCACTATCATGTCACAACTTTTCGTCTGGATCAGATCAAATGGTGGACAGGAAAAATTTGGAAAATATACAGTAGATTATTGTATAATATATATTGTACAATATTGCATAAATTAAATGTAGGAATATAATGTCGGGTGGGAATCGTAATATGGGTGGAGGTCTGCACTCTCCCAGTGCTTTTCTTGTTTAATTTTAATTTGCTTATTGAAATTGAAGCAGATAATTACTGGGGCTGAAAGCAACTAATGAATATCTTCATTCTTAACAAATCTTAATAAAATGGCAGAAAGCAATTGTATCCTGGAGCCCAGTGTTATATTATAAAAGAACACTAGTTAGAACATCCTACTGTTATATGTATAATGTGCAATTGATTTTAGCTAAATGAACCTAACCTGTGTGTAGTTGGTCATATTCTCACTTCAGAACAACGGAAATTATTAATCCCCTCCTAAGACACCATCCACACTATTCCATTCCAGTTGCATTGTCATTATTGTCGTCGGTGCCCAGTGAATCTGGCAGCTGGTGCTGTCACTTTTCCAAGAAAGGCAAAGCTGCTTTGTTGCCATAATATGCCCCGTGTGATGCTTGGCCCACTTTCCAGTCTGCTTTCATTGTGTAAGCGCACATACATAAAAGATGATTTGCTGCTTCAATTTCTGACTGATTCAGCAGGGATTTGGTGGCAGACAACACCAGAGCCACGGAACAGCAGAGCAGAGCGGTGGCGAAATGCAAGTCTGTGATGCTCAGAGAGGAGAGAGAGTCAAATGTGTGTGTGTGTGTGTGGAGCCTGGCAGTGCTGCAGAGCGGTTTAATCACTGACCTCTAGACTTACAACCGAAGACAAATGGCCATGATTAATGAGCTTGTTCATCTTAAAGGTTACGAAAAAACAATGGGAACTGTGTTTGGCTGCGTCAGTCTGATGGATCTATCTGCTGTCGATTTGAAACTCTCGACTTGTGATGGAGGAGCTGAGGTCAGTGTAGTTACAGCTTTGACCACTGAGGGGCAGTCTAAGGTGACGTCCGCTCTCAAGAAAATGTGATTGAGATGCAACATAGACAGTGTAAATTTGGCACTATGGGTTTCAACTGATCTTTGAACGTACCTCCTACCTGAAGTACTCACATCATCTACATAACTTTAGAAGTAAACGTCAGCCACAGTTTTCAGAGTCGTGCTGCCATATAAAGAGTATATTCATTGTTAGCACGATGAGAGCCTGTGCAATGAACAGATCTTAAAATGTGTCTAAAAGCCCAGAAACAGTTAACTGATGACGGCTGTGTTCTTTTCATAGAAGACTTATCGTCATGGCGATTCCACGCAACTGAAACTTCAAAAGTTTCTACAAGACACCGAGTTTCTTGAGATGACGTGTTGTTGGGAAAAATTTCCTTTCTGACTGAACTACACCAACAACCATCTTGAGGTTTCAACGTCTCACATGAAGATCATGGCGCTGGATAAATGCGCTGCTGGAAAAAGACATTATTTCATGAGGCGTCCTTCAAAACATCTCTTTAACCTTTCACATTTAAAAAAAGCGTAAAGCATAAACCGCCTCATCCCGCGCTGATCGATTCGCTCTCCTTTCTCGACCTCTAAGATTCCAGATGTTAATCTTCCCTTGGTGGTCAGATTAGATGAGATGACAAGTCCAGTGCCGTAACTGATCTGAAGAGTTGGTGCGTCAAACGATGGCAGAGGTGAAAGTCATCCGTTCCTGCTTGTTCAGACAGAGGTGAGGGATGCAGGTCTTCTGTGGGGAAGAACGGCCAGAAGGTCTGGGACAAGAAGGTGACTGTACTGGACCACAGTGTGACCCAGAAGCTGGTCTGTGGTTCTCTGTTTGTGCATCTGGAGGACGTGAGGCGTCTCTCTGATTCTCTCCGTCCCTGTCTGCAGGAGCCCAGATTCTGTCGTTTTGAACCGCCTCCAGCGTGCTCTCACACCTGTCAGCGTCTGGCTGCACTGAGATGTGCGTCGTGTGTCCAACGGACACACGACGAGCAGAGATGAGACTTGCAACAAAAGAACAAATGTCACGCTTCACACAACAACAGATTGTCTCAGCAGCCGTGACGAATGCAGAGGATTGTTGTCACACAAACAGTCTAATGTTGTGTCTCTGTGGAAACGAAACCTATTTAAAGGAGGTTGTGCACGTTGTGAATGAATGCATGTGTGTGTCCATGAATGTGTGTCCTCTGCCACGGCCACAGCGTCATGCAGTGTGTTACTGGAGCAGCGGGAGCAAGAGGCAGGAGCAGCACAAACAAACGAGGTCCTGTGCGACCTGAGACTGTTCCATGAATCATCCACCAGCTCCTCCACCGGCTGGCATCAGCCCGCACAGCCAACAACTTTCCAAGTTAATGGTTCCGCATCCCAGGAGGAACTGTACAATAAAATATGTTCTATGAAACCTGTATTAAGCACCATTATTTCCAGGGCCAATGTGGAATTAAAGCCAGAGTGTTCACTAAGTAAACACAAACACCTTCGCCATTTCTCCTGGTTGTGCGTTGCTCGAGTGGCAGACTGCACTTACATATTAGCGCCAGCAGCAGGCGCAGTAAACAATGCCTTCAAAGAAGACAAATGTTTTTTTAAGAAGACGTGGGAGATGATTCATAGTTAACATGATATTATAAGGCGATGAAAAAAAAAAAAAGTCTCCTCATTTCCCTTCTGAACTGATTTCAGCTTTTTGCAGTTCCAGACTAACGCCAAAATGGAATGCTCTTCATGTTCCTGCAAGAATTCTTCTCACCCGTGGTTTGTGTGCAAAGGTTAAACCCACGTGTGCGGCCGCTGCAGCCTGCAGATGGGCGGAGCTAATGCAGACTGACATCAGGACTGACATGGATGCTGAGCTGTGTTGTGCTGGGCCGGGCGGTCTCACCCAACAGCAGAGATGAACTATAAATAGACTATCTCATCCATCCCCTCCACCAACTCTCCCCTCTTTCTTCTCCTGATTCAGTCCATTCCTTTTGCTTTATCTGCAGACGTTCCATCACCGGCTCTTCTCATTGCTTTCTTCACCCCCCATCCACTCATCATCTCAGATTACGTCTGTCGTTTGTCCCTCTGAAGAGAAGACAACAAGACGCCCCAGTCTTCACATCTAAGAAGGGGGAGACAGAAGTGTGTGTGTGTGTGTGTGTGTGTGTGCAGGGGGGAGTTATGTAAGTGAGGCTAATCCCCTCCCAACCATGAACAGTAAATGAGGCGGGATGCCCTCGTTTCATTAGTTCATCCCCGCTGCTACAACTGCAAACCGCCCCGCCTCCACCTCAATAAATCAGTTTGACCTCTGGCATCAGACTGAAGCTAAAACATTTGAAAGTCCACCCAGCAGCTAATCCTGCTCTTCTGCCGGACAGACAACAGATGAGATTTGATATCATTTATGGTTTTCATCAAACCCTTCTAAGCAATCAACCTCCTTTCCCCACGTTAACATCAGCGATCACATCGGACTCTTTCTGCAACAGACGCTGAACACAGCAGCAGCCTGTTGATGAACACTCATGTTTTGCCTCGCATCGACACACCCGTACACATCAAACAAAGTGCGTTACACACAGATGTCTTAAGTCGAACCAGATTACCTTCCAACTGTCCACAGACCCCCGTCTCCGCTCCTCACTTCCCTCCTCAGACCCCCAGTCTGCCTAATCTGTGAGGTATGTTCAGGTCAGCGGGGGCCAGCAGATGTAGCTAATTACGCTGCTGAACGTTCAAATGCCGCACGCAATCACCGTGTTAAGAACAGGAAGGGCTCGCTGGAGACCGGTGGTTTCGGTCACACGACGTCCCGACAAGAGGTTTGAGGTTTGTGTGTGAACCTGCGAACAGGTTGAACCCTCTCCCCACATGGAGCCATTTCATTCATTTCCTTTTCAACTGTCATTGTTTTCAAAGCAGAGCAATCATCTTACCACCCGAGTGTGATCTTTGACTTACTGAAACTGAAACTTAGACCACACGGAGGCGCTTTTTTGTCTCATCATTTTGGCCGATGGCCCTAACGGATCCTGTAAACTCGGGGGCTGTATAGTCACTTTTTTGAAACATGGTCTCAGGGTGAGGCCCTCGCCTTCACGTCTGGGTGACAAATCCGTATACTTTCCATATCGAATTGTCGTCGACCCACGCCCTGACCTCCAGACTTCAAACTCTCATAACAACAACAACAACGTCGGACATGCTGCGTTTGGGCTGTTGAGTCTCAGAGCTCTGCGTTTCCCATGTTTTGTTTTTTTCCATTTGTCAGTGTTTTTCTTCATCTGCTTTTCAAGTGTTTGTGAGTGAAAGTAAAATTCAATGTCAAAAATCACATTCTGGACAGTTCTATTTCCCCGGCAGACACTGCACCACCTACAGGCCTAGAATATGAACTACAGCCTGTTGATTTGAAAATAAGACGGTACGTGTGGATTTGGCCTTTGGCAGCTGTAAAACTCAAATCAGCATCACTGGACCATCGTGTGTGTGTACAAAAATATGAATTATTACATAAAAAGTAAGATTCACACAGCGTAATACAATGAAGTTACATCAGTTTGGGAGTCAGACAGGAAGGCCCCCATCACGAGAGCGGGGGCCCCTGGCACCATCGCCACCCTTTAACCCCCCTTCGTATCAAATCTTCCTGCTCAGACGGGACGCTCTAGTAAACTTTGACCTACTTCTGTCTGCCCTCAGTTCAGGCTGGTGTGTGGTGTGTGTGTGTGTGTGGAGGGGGGGGGGGGACTGGACGCCAAGACCCCAAACAAAGTGAGCTTCATCCTGCCTGTAACACTGAATGTGTGTGTGGACAATACAGCTTTTGATCGTCCAGTCGCAGATGGAAACTGACGGAGACGTGGGGATGCATTTGAAAGAATCACACTCATTGTTTTTTACAATTTACAATTACAACACACACACACACATACAGACACACACACACACAGAAACACTTTCAAACACTTTGCTGCTGATCAAACACATGACACACGCCTTCCAGTCTACTTTTTTGTCTGTGCTGCATCTTTCCTTCCCAGAAATCTGTCTCAGCAGATGGACACAATCCTCCGTAACCAATCCTGTGCTGGATAACGCAGCGCTGGCACAGACACAGAGACACACAGGCAGACGACACCTCCAGGATCCAGTGTCTGCGTCTGGATCTCCATCAGACGGAGCAGAAAACACAGGACGCTCACTCACACCATTAACTAGGAAATACATACATTCCATGAACAGCAT
>CAAKHB010007399.1:36094-48467 GCA_901007665.1 Aeoliscus strigatus | reverse complement strand
GGGGGGGGGGGGCACATGTGTCAGCCATTAAAACTGAGCAGTCAAACATTTTCCCACTGAGAGTTACAGTGTGCATAAATACACATGAGGGGTCATGATGTAAACACACACACACACACACACACACACCCCTCCTCTTCTCACTGCTCTCAGACACGCCGGCCAAATTTCTACCAGAGCCGTAGTCGGCTGACACAGGAAGGGGAGGGGCAGCTTTCTGCCAAAGGGTCATCTGACAGACGCATCCTCCGAGCCCCTTTAGCTCCTTCGAGCAAACACACACACAGCCCAGGAGGGCTTGGCTAATCGAATCAATAAATAAGGCGTCGATAAATCACGCCTGAACAGCTGTGTGTCAAGATCTTATGTTATTAGCTCCGACGTGTCCAGCTGGGAGGAACGCTCTGAAGAGTTTAACATCCTGGATAAGTTCCACACCAGATGCAGCTTCCAGACCAGATGACGTTTTGCTTCCCCATGTTGTCACAGAGAGCATGTTTCTAACACGGACAAATTAACACTGACAGAGGATTTCAAGGTAAAAAAGGGACTTTTACGTTTCAGAGAAGGCAGAATTCATTTCACATGCTGGTGGTTTCCAAAAGATGAACCACATCTTAGTACGACAGGGAAAAATTGTTTCCAAAGTCAAAAACAAACTCCACTGAGGCCCAAAGAGATGGAGAATAACACCCAAAGGGAACTTTGTCAACGGGAGATCGTCATTTTTTTCTCTTTGCCTCTGTCTTTCTCTCTCACACACACACACACACGCAGACGTGCAACAAGCTGACATTCCTTGGTCAGATGGCAGCGCAGCATGGGAGGAGAATCACCAGCAGCGTCGTGACATTTGTGAGCAATGTGTTTTACGTTTGGATCAACCTCTTGTTCTCAGTCACTTTTAAATAAAAAGGAAGAAGAAAATGTGTCGTTCTGTTGTTAGACAGGTTCTGTCCCACGGAGCTGCAGTTCAGCTCTGATCGCTTGACTCTCGACCTGCTAAAACAGTTGCAACCCGGCAATGAGCCGATCCTCCGAATCTGTGTATCATCAATCACTCCTGCGTGTGTGTGTGTGTGTGTGTGTGTGTGTGTGTGTGTGTGTGTGTGGTCTGCTGTTTCAGCACTGGCCATTTCAGGCCTCGTACATCACCTCCTGACGGCAGGGAAGTGACTTAGTGACATATGAGGCCACTTTAGCTCGTCAGACGGAGGAGCAGAGAAAGAGAAGAAGGCGCTAGGATGGATGGATGAAAACTTGTTCTACATGTGATGACGCCGCTCGTACTTGTCAGCGGGGACGTCTGCTGCATCAGTGCACTGCCACCACTGATATCAACTCATATAGAAACAGACGCATCTGAAAGTGAAGCGTCTTTACGTCTTTACGGTGGTAAACAGATGTATCGTCCAACCGATGGAGCTCTGAGCTCCAGCTCTGCTGCTTCTAACCCGTTGTGATTAAAGAGGCTTCAGACTTTTTACGGCGGCATTATCCGTCGGGAAACATCCCGGGTAATGAAAGGACGGCTGAGGACAGCGTGCTGAGGACAGACGTGGTCCACTCCGTCTGTACAGACACACCTCGGAGACAATGAATACACGTGGCAGATGTTGGCGAGCTCTGTTTCACCCTGACGTTCTTATGGTCTCCATAAAGGACAATTCCACCTACTTTACTGATAAAAAGTCATGTTGAGTGGCTTTAGACAGACCAATGTCACCAATGTTTTTAGTGCTTCTTCCAAACGGACGACCGAAGTTCTCTAGTCACCGGCTGTTGCCGTAGTTACTGTCATTCAATCAGGTTAATCGGCATCCACAAGATCTGCTACTTTCACGTCAATTCGGTTGCAGCTGGCTTTCAGGATGGTCGGGATAAATGTATATTGTTTGTTTTGACCTTGTTTAGTTCCACAAACCTTTTTACATGACTTACAGCACAGACTCAGCTGTTATCATGAATTTAGTTTGTTTTCTGGGTTGGGCTTGTCAGCGACTGTGGTAGGTGAACTATGAAACATCAGAAACAAATAAAAGCCCAGTAAAACAATTTCTGTAATTTAACAATGGTGATCTGGATCCTGGAGGGGTTTTACACTTTGTCTGTGTGTGTATGTGTGTGTCCTCTAGACAGACTGAGGCAGCGGGCGGCAGCAGTCAGAAGGGCGATGGTGTTCAGTGTTGGATCGCTCTGACAGAATGATATTCAGTCATGTGTCGTGTTTTATAACGGCATAAACACGAGATCAGCGATTAGCGATGTTCTTTCGTTCCAGAATGTGTCTTTGAAAGCAGGAGTACAAAGGTCACGACAAACGCCGGCAGCCTCTGCTTCCAGCTTCACACACAGAGATGGTCTTTGTGTTAGTGTCTGACTGACGGCCTGCCGCCGCCCCGCTGTGCTCTCTGCTCGCTCGCGTCCGCTTTTAACGGTCCGACAGCGAGGAACTGAAATCTAGATGACGCAGCCGCTGTTTGACACTTCACAGCTGAGGGGAATCAGGGGCTGAGACCAAGCCAATGTGAGTTCCCACGCAGAGACAGAAAAAAGTGGGTTTCAAGAAGCAGCACGCGGTGTTTCGGGTGCACATCACGGTAGATGGACAGAGATTTCAAATGCCAACACGCCACTACGCAAGCATCCAATCGCGTCCGCCCCTCAGCCCCGTCGTCCGTCGCCATGGCAGTAAAATGAAATGACAGGCCGTCATCTTTTCAGTCCCTGATGGCCGAGGGGGCGTTTCGCTAATAGAGTCTTCCAGGTGTAGGTCAGATGGCTCGCTGTCGCAGGAAAACGTGGGATGTACTGCTGCCTTACATGTTACGTAACCCCCCCACCAACCCTCCAACAACCCCCCCGTGCATATTTAGGTGTTATTTTCAGCTGAGATTATCTAATGAGCAAATTAAGCTGCTGACTTTTGGAGCAGCAGGCGACTCCACAGCCAGTCCTGGCAGATGTGCCTCCACACCGGGGAGCTTTTGTCTCCAGCTGCTGCCGCACAACGGTTTGTGGACGCACACGACTGGTCAGATGAGAGGACATGTTATATTGATACTTTTTTTTTTGGGAGGGGGGGGGGCACACCTTGGCCGTGACTTTGGTCGTGATCTTGCTCGGCTCCTTGTCAGTTTGTGGCAAAGCCATGTGATAAACACCTCCCTCCTCCTCCAATCCTCATCCCCTGACAGCTTGGTTATCACCTCCCAACACCCCCAACAAATCCTTGTGTGTGTGTGTGTGTGTGTGTGTGTGTGTGTCGGTGAGGTGGGGGTGGCGACGTGACAGGAGACAAGGAAGCATGTGTGTGGGGAACATATAAGTATTTCTGCAGGGGGCGTGTGTTTCCTCTGACTTTTCATTCGGCTTAAGTCTTGGAGCTGTGAAAACAAGAGCCATCCATCAGCGGGGGGGCGGCGGCGGAGAAGGAGATGAAGAGGAGCTGAGGCTGCTCCTGCTCTCGCCTCTCTCTGCTCCTGTGGGGATTATTTATGGTCCAATCAGATCATGGGCGTCTCCATGTCGACTCCAACCTGATCCATACATTACAGCTCCTTGGGATCGTAAAACACCTGGAGCTGTGAGGTCCAGCGGCTGCTGCTCTCCGGCCCTGACCTCTCATTTTCATCAACCTTCCCTGTATGATTCCAACAAAACCAGCTGGCATTAAAGTCCTGTGTGTGCGTGTGCATGTGTGTGTGTGTGTGTGTCCATTTACAGAAACAGCTGGGTAGTGATACAGAGCAAGTTATTCTCTGTTATTCTCTGGTTTCTTGACCCCTTCACATCATCATCATCATCATCTCTTTCTCTCTGTCTTTCTCTCTTGCTCTCTCTCTCTCTCTCTGACACACACACACACACACACACACACACACACACACACAACAGAACAACCAGTTTAAGAACGTTAAGGTTCTATTGGTGAAAATCAAACCATTACACTCAACTGGATCAAGGACAGATTAAACTCCAGTACCCAATGACAAAGACCAACTAAATGACCCGAATAATCATATTAATCTAACACACGCACACACGCACACCAGCAATGAGGAATAAATGTGGCTCAGATAAATACCAACATGACTTTTTGAAGTTCATCTTCTTCAGAAACTACTCAAACAAAGTGTCTGCACACACAAGAGGCTGAGAGCTCCATCACAGGGCAGAAACTTGAAGAATGTTCCCTCTCACCTCGGACAGACGCTTCCTCCAGCTCACAGAGCTCCGGTGTCCCGCGTCTTTGTCGGTTCGACCGCTGTAACTTTCCTCCAACCACACGACGCACACCGAGCGGCTGCTCATGCAGGTACCGGGGGTCCAGTTCGGTTCTCTCCTCCCACAGGTCGAACTCTGGCGGAGGATCCGCGTCCGACCCGCTGCTCACTGTGCGTTTGGTCCCTCATCGGCAGAGCCCGATCTGCCGCTAAGGGGGGCGGGGTCACCCTCTGCTGCAACACGGTCTGCAGCCCGGAGCGCAGGGTCTCCGCAAGGTTCCATTAAAGGTGTAGAACATGTAGCATTTTGAATGTCTGAGGTTACAACTGTAGTTGACTCACGAGACGATAGACCCCCGAAAGTTGAACGGAAAGTGTTCAGTTGCCCCCTGGTGGTTGGTCGCAGTAGTGATGTGTAGTGGACGGTCCAAAAATGTCAGCTCCTGCACATAAATTCAATAATTTTGTTCTTATCATGCTGAAATGTGCTTTTTAAATATTTCATACATGAAAAGAAGCTATGACATCACGATTGACAGTAGCTCTGGCTTAAGTACCAGTTGTCATGGTAGCAATTACATATGGGAACTGTATGTGAGGCAGCTGAGAAGGAATGTAACAGCCCATACATAACCTGAACGTCTGTTTCAAATCTTAAGTACTTTGTGTTTTTGTAGTAAACTAATTGTTCTCGACTGAGTTGATCAGGACTTAGATTCTAGATTCTACACACTTCTAGTCGTCATTAGTGCATTTGAACCGTTTGATTGTATTTTCTTTCTCCATAGAAAATCATAGTCATAGTAAGACAGTTTGAATAGCAAATACATGAACTTTTTCCAACCACAAGCCTTTACGTACCATACCGTCCATAATACAATAATACAACAATATGGTAAAAATTACATGCTGTGTCTTTAATGATTTATGTGGTTTTACTGTTGTGTTTACTTTTGCTGTTGTGTGTATGTTGTATGTATGGAGGAAGATTTTTTTAATCCAAGTTGGGAAATGCTTGAAATATCCCAGTATGTTCAATAAAAATTCTTTATTAATCAGTGTCAGGAGTGTTTGGTCGAGAGCAAATACCCAGCAGATGTGAACTCCATGTTAAAATAACATACAGCATTGAAACATGAAGCTCTGGGAATCGAAGCACATCGGGTAACGAGACGATTTTCATTGTGACCATCTGTTGGATCGTGAACATAACGAATGGGAGAGCTCTTTGGGGCCCCTCCATCGGGGGCTCTAATCAGGAGAATGAGTGAACTTTAAGGACACACTCTTCACTTTTTGCTATGCAATTAATTATTAGGACATGTGTTTTTCTTGCTTTCTTGCTTTGAAAGGATGAATCCATTGTGCTTATTGCTGGACTCTGTGTTCGATTCAGTGCATCACATTAATGACATTTCCATTATTGTTCAGTTCAAAACTTCTAAAGTACAACTCAGCTCTTACACCCATGTCCCATAGACCCGACGCCTTCCTTCCTCTGCAACTCATTAAAATAAATCAATATCTACTTTCGGCCTGAGACGTTTAGGCATTCATGGGGCTCATAAGTTGTGCTTTTTTCAAACTGTTTGACTTCAAGGATGAAAAGGGAAGAGGGGATGTAGAGGAGCATTTCACAGGAAAAAAACATTTTTAAAAATTCATGCCTTTTTTTTTTGGTCGTGTACTTTTCTTGACTCCGTTGTGTATCGTGGAACTTTTCCTTTGACTTCGTTATGCAACTACACAATGGGAGACATAAAGTTCATATATGGTGGTTCTGGGGGGGATGAAGGGGTCTATGTTTTCAAAATAAGAATCGATAAAGAGGAAATAAAAAGTAATTAAACCTACCATATACATGCGTTGTTATGACCCTGCACAGGTGGAGTTATGGCTCACGTATTCTCCATCTCAGTGCAGTGTGGGTGTTGGTGATGTCTGTAGTGTTTGATGTACTTAAATATGAACACTAGAGGGCGCTTGACTATATGACGTAACAATGAGTCCTAATACGCTGCTGCAAAAATGACCTCTCTTAAGTTTGTGATTGGTTGCATCAGTTCTCTTTGTTCGTTAGATTATGTGCAAATCAGACTTTCAAAGATGCATTGCACTTCCTTTTCAAAATGTGAATACATGTTAAAAAAATAGATCACCCGTTCTAAGTAAGAGGTAAGCTGCTGACAGGTGGCGCCGTCTGCTGCTTTGAACTTTCAGGTGGGGAGATTCCCGCCCAGACCTCCTGCTCACACCCTGGAAACACAATCCGGGGTCTTCTCTCCACTCGACAATAGACTACCCCCTGTCCGATTCATCCATGAAAGTGGAGCTCGATGAATGACCCAATTTGTTAGAGGACTTTGTTCAGGTCCGTTTTCATGAGGTCTTCAGGTGTAAAAATCTGTGCCTCGCAAAATGAGCTGCCACTTTGAGATGTTAACCTGCACATAAATGTTTCAAGGGGAATCTAAAACACTTTGAAAAGTGCATTTTAAGAAGTTACATTTAGGTTTTATAATCTTTCATTCTGACATAAAAGGAAGGAGGTTCATTGTTTCTTTCAGAATCAGACCAAAACACATTTTTTACAGCATGTTAACATATGTGACCAATCAACACAAAAGATATATGTAATATATATTATCATTAGTGGGGGTAATAAAAGATATAGTGATTTAATCTACAGTGCAAGTACAATGACAAAATCAAGGAAATAATAAAAATTGGTTTTGTCACCTTTACAACAAGTGAACTAGAAATTCCCCACATCTGAAAGACTTGCAGGAAGAAGTCATTTAATTTATGCGGTTTAAACTATTTTTTATGATTATTTTGCCTCGCAGCCTCCACAGCGTCACCTTGAGCCTTTGATGCTCAGCCGTCTCTTCTGCCTGATGTTCAGGATCCCTGTCACCGCTGAACTCCCACTGACCTCGGCTCCTCTGCGAACAACATGCCAATTTATTTCCTGCGCCATTACCGAGTCCGTAACCTCTACTTCCCTCCTTCTCCTGCACATTTCTCCCTTCACATTTTCACGTCTGCTCCTCAGTCAACTTTTGTGATTTTACCCCCAGTGCCATCTCTTTCTTTCTCAAAACCCTTCTCCTTTAAATTTTCTCCATGGTTCATTTGAACTTCAGGCTTCAGCAGCCTGCAACACTAATATGATTTCCAGCTGAAATGAAACGTGCAAACGTGCTGCAGCCTCATATTCCCAGTGGGTTCCCTTTTGGAGTCTACTTCATTAGGCCGGGGTGGGTGGAGACTATTTTTCTTCCCTGAGCTGCGGAAGATTAAAGTTGAAAATGTTCTAGAGCTCATGTTTGTGGAAAGTGCATCACATTTCTGCAACATCTCAGAAACCCTTTGAGTGCATGGACTCACACTACAGAGTGTGTGTATGTTCTGTTGCAGTCGTGTATGTGTGTTTCTGTTTTCCTTTGTTTTTTTGTGTCATTTTCATGCATGAATTACATTAATTTCACAATCGGAGACTCTGTATGTTTTGTATGTTTGAAACTCAGATGCTTCAATCATGTTTTTTTAACCTGCATTATATTTATGCAGGTATAATGATATAATATATATAATGAAGAAGTGCAGAAAGGTAGCGAGGACACATCCCCACTGGGACACAACCAATGGAGGAGTGGGTGTGTTCTACCTTGAAGAGATAAACCAGAACACACTTGAAATAAAAACAATAAAACACCCCGCTGATTTTTAAAAAAAACAGCAACAACACACACAAAACAAACCACTCTGACCTTTTCCACAATGGAGGCTGTCACCATCTGCAGTGTTAGAAACAAAGCACAACACGATTAAAACGTAACATCAATTCTACCACAAGTATAATAGATAGTATGGAGGCCCATAACTGCCAAAATACTAAAGGCATGAAATACAACAAACATTTATGGGCTGACAAAAATGTGACATAAATTTAAATTGGTGATACTAAAACGATATTAAAACAGCACCAACATCCATCACTGTTGAACATTTGCTCCAAGGTAATCAATGAATCAATTAATTCTCTTACAAACTTCCCCAGCAACTAAAAGTGAAGGAAGATTTCGTCACTATGATGTCATTTCACAGTGAACGTAACCTGAGCTCTGTTAAGTAACATTAAGGGGATAATTTGGACCCGTGCGATCCAACAAGCCCAAACGGTGAGTCACTGTAGCCTGGAGCTTTTCGCTTGGCAATAGTGAGTCACTGTTTGAACGGTGGAACAATGGCAGTACTAGACAGCCGCGCCCGTTCACATGGAATTACCGAACTGATTGAAGCGCTAGCACTGGAACACGGAACAACATGAGATGCACTGCAGCTGTAAGATGTGCACCATCCCAGAGCTACTCTTGTGTCCTCCATCTGGCTTGTGCTAAAGAAGTTAGCATCTACTTGTCAGACACGGACCTACTGGTGGTATGTTTCCCCCTACTGGTTTAGAGTGGGACACTCTATCTTTAACTTGCTAAAGAAGAAAGCAGTAACAGGCAGCGACTATGGAGGCTGATTTTATGTCGACAATTCGTTGATAAGCTTATTGAGACAGTTGAGACACGCATTCACATTTTGTTTAGTGTCATATAACCAAAGCCAACAGATTAG
The DNA here is from genome assembly GCA_901007665.1 of Aeoliscus strigatus. Classification (NCBI taxonomy): domain Eukaryota; kingdom Metazoa; phylum Chordata; class Actinopteri; order Syngnathiformes; family Centriscidae; genus Aeoliscus; species Aeoliscus strigatus. The sequence goes on along the minus strand of CAAKHB010007399.1, from coordinate 39,612 downwards.
AGAATTCCTCATGCTCATGCCGTAGCAGAAATAATACACTGCAGGCTTTTGTTTCCAATCTGCTAGGGTCTGTTAGTGTGTGTCTGTGAAAAGCACAGCGGCTGCATCATATGACTCACACATGTTCAGTCCCTTCAGGGTCTTCATCTACTGCCAGACACCTGACCGCAGCCCGACCCTCAGCCGCAACTCGATTCACAGATATCAAAGAGTGCCCAGAGGTGGATTCACAGGAATCTGACAAAATTCCTGCAGAGCGTAGTTGCCCCTTTGTCCCCAGATATCTCCTCTTCCTGCAGAGAACCTGCCGTCCTTGTCCAATTTTTGTGCCTCATGAATTGTTGAAGAGATGCCAAGTGGATGAGTTTCAGCTGTTCAATAAACAATGAAACTCAAAGTGCATCCAGGATGAATCCCCCAAAGCAAACACCACCAACAACAACAACAACAACAACAAACACTGTGAGACGTTGATTAATGCTGTTGTTGTTGCCCCTTTAAAACTTCATCAAGCACCCTGACATCTCTGTCTGAGCTCTCCCATCCCAGAGTGGTACAGCGGCTCTCTGTGGAGGATCATTTGCATATTTCTATAATGGTCAAAATCAGGAGAGTGCAGTGTTGCATGAAACACTTTATTCCCTCAGATTCCAGCTCTGGTCTGAGGCAGAGAGCTCATCCAATATTGAATTCTTTGTCTATGAGCAGAATCAGTGTGGCTGGGAAGCAGAGAACTGGGGCAGAAAATGGCTTCATCTCTGTTTTGATACCGCTGTCTGTTCGTAGCCCTCATCTCTTTGCTGTCGGGGTTGATCTCATAAACCAATATGACAGCTCTGTGTCTGTCTAATTCGGTGAAATACTCTGGCTGTTGCTGCTGCAGTCAAGGCCTTGGCATCCCAAACCCACTTGAAACACGCAGCTCGGAGGATTGTTTGACACGGCGGTGTAGCTGCTCATTAGGAGTGTGTCTGTGCAACAAAAATAACCTCTCTGATCATTTCTTCAGTCACCAGCGACCACTTTGATCCTCTTTTCATTCACCATCCACATGCACTTAATACATTTTAATTACCGTCCCAATCACTGCTGTTACACTGGCACTGCAGCTGAACTCTGACCTACCAAACCCCTGTGCAGCAGGAGGGATACACACCGTTTCATCCATCATTTGTTTGTTTGTTTTTTCAAAATTTTGTTTTATTCTACATTGAAGCGCATATAAATGAATGATGTGCAATTTTTTTAAGCAGCTGTTCACTGAAGTGACCACTGGGCATGAAACGGTTAAACAAATGAAAGGAAGGAAATGTGGACTTGTGTGTTCTCTGCCCTTTCAATGTGCCAAGAAACAGCTAACAAGAGGAAAATAAAGAAAGAATCAATGTTTTCTTGAAATATATTTTGCTCACAAGTCGCTTCAGTTTGTTGCAAACTATTTCACGAGTTTGTCTTCAGGCTTGCATTCCTGAAAACGAAGTGTGTTTCAACCTGCATCCAATACTGACGCTCTTTTTTTTCCCGCTGTGCCGAAAATGGGACGCCAAGAGCAATCCTAGGTGGATTATTTAAACAGCCACTTCAAAGGGGAGCAATTATAATCCTGCATTATTGATACCGAAAGAAAAAACAGTATGTGAATGTCAGGTACTGGAAAGGACGTGTCACACATGTGTGAGCTCAGGATAAGTGCTTTTAGATTGGAGCTGCAGTGACATAAAGTAGGTGGTTTGTTTATGCACTTCACTTTCTCCATATGCTTCTTTGTAAGTTTATTTTTTATCCCTGCCAATCATGAACACAGCAGAGTCCTCAAGTTTCTCACACAACAGCATCTTAACAATGCAACGGCACTTATGCGGAATACACTCTCCTCCCACAGGCGTATGCATCGTGTCCGACACGGCGTGCAGCACTTGCAGTCTGTAGTGTCCTGCGCCGTCGAGGGAACTGCAGCCTTCTAAACATGTTTGCTCACAGATCTGGCAAATAGAAAATAAATGGCTTGACCTTTTCTTATGAGGGTGCTCGTAAATGTCACGGGTGTCTCAGAGGGTCTCGCGGACAACAATCTCAATGCGCTAACTGATGAAAGCAGCTAATTCTTGTACATGTTTGTTCATATTTCATGGTGCACTGACCCAGATCAGTGCATGCGTGTTTGCAGTCAGTAGTAAGTGGTGGGAGATTTATTCATGCACGTGACAGACGACTCAGCGCACATGGTTATTTTAGTCGGGCAAAGGCTGCAGGCGGCGGCGCTGTCATGTTGTATAAATCTGGTTGCAGGCAAACGGTCCTTCCCTGCAGGTTAATGATCAGATTACCGCACGACTGAGAAACGATGAAATGATGTAACACCCAGCCGAGCTGTTGCGTTACGTTCTGCGAGCTGTGTAACAACGTTCTGTCAGTCGCCATGAGTGCAAGGAGAAAAAAACAGCCGTTTTTTTGTGCCTCTGCGACTGAAGTCACATTTGTCTCTTCACATGAATTTCACCACAAATCCATGTTGTTGTGTGACATAGAAATTATTTCCGACTTTACACGTTGCAGCTACACGACTGTGTGTGTCCACGATATTGGACATGTTGAAGGCTCGACAGCTACAAGCTGACGGTGGATGATTTATTGCTTCCTGACGCTCAAGATCAGGCTTGCCGGATGTTTCTAATATCAGAACAGGTCAAGGACATTTTAGCAGGGAATTAATCCACACGTTTTTTTTCACGCACATGTGAGATGCGTGCGTTTGTGACACCTCCAACTGCTGCATCTTAATTTAAGGGCACACAGGGAGAATACACGCCTGTGTGGAAAACACAGTGAGGGTTGGTAGTTTCAAACAGCAGCTGTGGTGTGTTTGGGTTGGCTGAGGTGATGCAAACGGTCTCGAGGCACTGAGCAGACGTGTGTGAAAACATGTTTATTGTGTCCGCCCAGTTATCTCAGCTCTGTCTGAACCGGGGCCATAAATGTTGTTGTTGCAGGGTCCTTGAACTCCCAGCATGAGTCACACAAGGCCTCTCTGTCACGGTAACAGCTTGTGCAGCGCTGTAATGACAGGGAGTGAAGACGTCACACACACACACACACACACAAACACACACACATACACGCTGCGAAGCAGGACATTAAATCAGTGGTCTGCCCCTTGACCTTTGACCTTGAAAAACATTGTTTAACTAACAGTGGGGAATGTCTGAGGTGAAGATGATGGCGATGAGCACACCAGGAAACAAACACACACACACACACCAGCGCGTTTGGGGTTGTGACTGAACAAAAGACACATACACACACACACACACACACACACACACACCAGCGCGTTTGGGGTTGTGACTGAACAAAAGACACATACACACACACACACACACACACACACACAGCACACACGGGGTGGTGTGTAACTGGCAGCGTAATCCACCGTCTTATCACTACATCATCTGATTGATCCGCGCAGGAGAAAAAAAGATAACACACCCAGCATTGGCGCTCTCCCTCCCAATGAGCCT
>CAAKHB010007399.1:23219-33706 GCA_901007665.1 Aeoliscus strigatus | reverse complement strand
TCTAACTGGGTCAAACTCGTCTGTTGCCTCTCTGTTCGTCCGTTGGGAGATAAACACAGAGTGATGAGCTTTAATTCGGGATTTGAGCAGGATCCTCACTCAATTAAACGTCTCTGCTCACACACACACACACACACACACACACAATTTTGGGGTTCCATGTACGATGTATGTTCTTATCTTTTTATATTTGTCTGATCTGAATCACCTTCTTTGCAAATCATTCAAAAAGTGAAATGTAACATTTAACGCTGATGTTCAACATGACAGAATTAAATAAAATGACGAGGGGAAGGAAATTTCGTAGGTCAGCTTAAAAACCACACACACACACACACACGTACGCACATAATAGGCCACACTTTAAAAAGACATTTAGCATCCATATACAGTACAGACTAGTGGAAAGAAATACTGTAAGTCAGCACAAATACCACACACACACACACACACACACACACACACACACACATACATTTCTCCATCCACTCTAAACAAGAGTGACACTGAAACACAGACAAGTGTTCTTGTCGGTGAAGCCTGAAATTGCGTTTCCTTCCTGCTGCTGATTGGCTTTCACACTCTGGGAAACAGGAGCTGGGACTGTGTGACAGGCTGCATGTGTGTGCACGTCGTATCAATTTGTGCTACGCTCTCATCAATTTGAGTGAGATTTGATATTCTGCTTGCAAGGTTGCACTTATGCACAGAGGGTTACGTTTCATTCAGCACACATGCTTTCTGGTCCGTGAAGCAGTCACCAATCCAGCCTGTGAGCAGGTGGGACCGGCCACATCCCTCTGCCTGGAAGACACAGGAAACAAGGTGAAACCTCTTGAGTTTCCCCTCATTCAAACGCACAGGGCAAGGTGTAAAACAAACCTGAGCTCATCACACTTACACCTCTTTACTGTGACACTATAATCCTACGAGCTCTTTAAGACGCATAGAAATTTGGTCTGGATACATGGAGATGTAGTTTTCATAATAAAAACATCACACAAATTAAGCTTCTGAAAGGCTTTAAAGCCCCAGTTTATAACAAAATATTTTAAAAAATGCATTTTCCAATATTGATGATGAATGTCATTCATGTAGCTTCTACAATCATATATGCGGAGGATAAACATGCAATGCATCCTTCAATAAATTCTATATAGACTATATATTCTATAAACATTATTTACACTTTAGACTTTAGAACTTCCCTTAATCCTCCTGACTCCTCCTCCTGAGGAGAGCAGATTTGATACAAAACAATCACAAGGGTGGTTCCTTCTCGTGGCTTATCACAGCTGGATATCAGTTAGTTTAAGCCGGTGGGATCTTTGCCTCATACCGTATATGATGTCAGTCAGTGACTCACTACCAGCACTTGTGGTTGTTACCAACGACCACAAGTTGCCTCGTTGCCAAACAATGAAAGTGTCAAGGAAAGTTGGGACAAAGAAAGGAACTCAACAGAGGCCTGACACGAAACAAACCTTTAGGTTTTCCGCTTGGAAACAAAGACAGTCATTACTGGTAGAGGCTGTTCAATGATCCGCCCAGCATCAGATGAGGACAGATGTCACGACGACAAGAGGCTTCGCTGACCCCTGAGACCCACTGGTCATCGATACAATGACTCTTAATTCCGTTACTTCCATCTCACACTGCTTTTCAGATTATCCCACCAGCTTTTAATTGTGTGTGTTGTTCCAACAGTGATAAAAGGGTCTACCGCTGCCAGATAGATGAAGGGAATGCTGAATAAAAGAAAACGTAATAATTAGATGAGAAAACGTGAACTTAAACACATGAAAACAAACACATGGCTGACAACGTGAATGGGAACAATGATGTGAGGATTGTTTGTGAGGATTGTTTGTAAAAAAAGAGTGTTTGTGACCTCTGGTGGTCAAAAGACGAACTGCTATGGATGACGAGATAGAGAGAGAGTCACTAGGTGGCGCAACATGAGCTGGAATGAATGAGTGAAGTCGACTAATAGATAAATGTTGAACATGTTAGTCAGGAAATTCCACCACAATTCTGATGATGTTAAAGTGAGCTCGTTCCATGTTTACTGCACCCCTGTGTATGCAGGCTACAAAAAGGAGACCCGGCACAAACTTCAGGTAGCATATAACGACTGTCTGAGGATACTGTAGAAAAAGCCCAGGAGCAGCTCGTGACTCAGGGCCAAGCATTTTCCATGATGAACAGGTTTACGTCTAGACTCGACGAGTCACCAAACTAAATTATAATGACGCTCACCAGCCTCAGGTGCAGCTTGGTCAGATGTCTGATATCTGATATCAGTCATACGTGTGGAAACATTTGTTAAGACTGACATGAAAAAGAGTATTTCTATGTGTCTGTTTCTTGTGCTGTATGTCTCTTATTGGGCCTAGAGCCAATAATACAGTTGATAATAATTGTCCTCCAAGGGTAAGGTGGTTCATATCACACACACACACACACACACACACACACACGCGCACAGACTAATTGCATGATGAACACACAGCAACAGCTTCTCTTGTGTCAGTCAAGTTTCAACCTTCTCAGTTTGACGTGACTCGTGCGCCCGGCTGCAGTTTGATGTTTGCACTCTGTCAGTATTGCCAACGTCCAAAGGTCAAAGCTCAGACTCGTTTCTCTGCCTCACAGATATTTGTCTCTTTGGTTCGTTCGGCCGTTTGAGCAGTGGGAGACATGTTGGAGTCAGTTTCAGGATCACACTGCATCCTCCCCTGTGACAACTCCAATTTCCTTCTCCAATTACAAAAGCAGAAAACCACAGCGCATTTGTTTTTCTACATGTTTTGGAGAGGCTGCTGCAGATTTAATGGAGAATAATATCTGCCAATAAGAAACAACATCATACTGGAGGTTTGATCTGAGCCCGTATTGAATTCCTTTGGATCCGGGAGCTGAATTCTTCTTTAGTAACCCTGGAATCATGTGTTACTTCCCTGCAGTTTGACAAAAGGTCCCCAGAGGACTTCCTCTCCACGTTTATCTGGTTTATCTGCCTCTCAGTCGACAGTGACTGACAGACAGCGAGGCAGTGCGGTGGAAAGGAGGAAACATAAAGAGCTGATTGATTCAGTGAGTGTGGCGTGTGTGACAGCAGAGACGTGTGGCGTTTCTGGCGTCAAACCGGTCTGGGAGGAGGCAGAAGAGCTGCCTGTTTGCAGAAAGAAGCAACAGTATCTGTTTGTTTTTGGGGAAGAAAAGTCTCAGTGTGATGTTGTACCTTTTGTCAGCTCAACACACAACATCTCCATGATGGAGATGTAGAACTATTAGCAGCTCAGAGCAGTGACCGTTCAAGGTGCTCTGATACAACGTGTGGTTTGTTCTTACTTGTCGGCTTGTGTTATCGTGAGGGTGATGATGGTACTGCACTGTGCTTCAGATAAACCTCGAAAGCTCATCTCTGACATGACCAGTGAGCGGGAAATGAATCATGGAGAGTCAAAGGAATGTGGGAAGCAGGGAGAACGGAGGACGGCGCAGAAAAGGTGTAAAACGTTTACTAGACGTCATCAAATGTTTGATATACCTGGAACATGTTTTGTCACAATGACGTCACTTTCTTTGTTGGTGTGTGTGTGTGTGTGTGTGTGTGTGTGTGTGTGTACTTATCAAACCCTCTCTGACAAGCACAAAAACATTCCTGCTGAATGAGACGCTGGAACAAAGAGCAGCAGCAACAAAAGAGTTGTCAGCATCAGCACGAACAAAGAGGAAATCAGTGCGATGATTTCTGCTCCGTCTCACTGGAGGTTACCTTGATTCATGACTGACGTCTGATATCCATTTTTCACCCTCGTCTGTCACCAACAGCCTCATCATCTGTCCCTCCTGGGGTGTCAGTTATCAAATGTCTTCAGCCAGCATTCTGCTGAAATCATTTTTCTCTGAGAGATGAATCCAGGTACAGATGTTTTCATCTGAGGTTACAACATTTGACAGGTTTTCTCTTTGAGAGGAAGGTCAAACAAATGACATTCAGTGGGCCTGAAAAGGAATCAGCTCACTCACTAACCAGAATAAAGAATAAAACTATAAACTACTGGAAAGAATCTTACGACTACTATGAAGAATGTGGAACAAAAGTCCTAAAATTGGACAACTTAAACCTTAAGGCAACTAATTTTATTTTCTATTCAAGGTCGGAAAAGATCAAATCAACCAGTAATTCACGAGAAGGAAATCATGGCAGGAAGAATTAAATGCTTCCCCGTGTCATGAAAAGCAGGAAATGTTTAATTACATTCAGATACTGTAAGTTAGAGAATGACATATTCCAATCACCCACAACAGACGCAGCAGAACCAGCACTTCCTGTTGACCCCGTTGACGCCGCCATGACACAAATAACACGTCAACTATGTTAATCTGTTCAGACTGCAGACTGGTACATTTGCAAATCAGTCTTTGGCCCACCTGCACTTTTCTGTGTGTGTGTGTGTGTGTGTGTGTGTGTGTGTGTGTCACAAATGCTCTTTCTGGGTCTTTGTTTGTGCTGCTGTAAAATATATTACATTATAGTTTGAAAGCGTCACCCTGCACTGTGGAGCAGGAGAAAGGGTCAAATGGAGGAAGGAAACAACTGAGCGTGTTACAAGTCTGCAGCATTTGATGAAGATCAGCTGGCATTGACACCACGACCCGTTCACTGCACAACTGGGTGTTGTGGACAGCACCGTCCTGACACCTTGGCCCTCCACCAGTCACAGAAATGGACCTTTTTCCATCCCAGGCATTGCTGCAGGACCTCCGGCCTGCATTGGGCAACGCTCCTGACTCAACTCCCAGCCTGACCCAGCTCTCACGTGAAACGAAAAGGCAAACACGGGTCATAAAAAGAGCAGGAAGAGAAGGAAGTACAAAGTTTAATTTGAACTCATTGCAACTGACATGTGAAGGAGCACAGAGTTATTTGTTTATTGGCAGAACGTGATTTGTGCATTAACATGGTGAAAACATGCAAAACGGATCAGTGGCAGAGAAGCTGACGACCCCGAAGTAAGAATTCACTGTGAATAGATAAGAGTGCATTTGTCCTTGCGTTAGTAGTTGATAAATACGTGTGTGGTGCTGGTTGGGCCTCTGCATGCGGTGGGCTGCCATGCTTCAATCGATCACCCACAAACTGTCACACTCCGAGTCAGCGAGTTCGTCAGTCGTACAAGTGTCACATTAACAACTTCCAAAGTACAAAACAACAAAATAAATAGGATTTTGGTTCTTACACTCTTACAATAAATCACAAAGCATTTTGGCACTTTTGAAAAATTAAGTTAAGTATTAACTGTTTAGTTTTTTTTTTTTTTTTTTAAGAGGAACGACAACTGTATTTAAACTTCACTCATGCAGTGTGAGAAAAAGGTGGTTATAGGTTGTATAATACGTTTGCATCGAGCAGAGAGACGTCCTCAGCTCAGAAAGACGCTGATCGCTGCAGCCGATAACTTGTGTTCCAGTCATGTGGAGGGAAAGCTGCACAGAAGTCCTCTGACTTGTGAAACAATCCTTCTGACACCGGCTGCTGTGAGTGAGAGTGAAGCCAACCGGTGTTCACCAGACCTGCAAATATCAGAGATAGAGAGAGCAGCAACATGAGCGAACAGCTCCCGCAAAAACCTAAAGCAACACTTTTAATATCATTTCTGGGGTCTGTGTTTTTTTTTTTTTTTTTTGTCCTGATTTATTATGTCAATGAACGATGATAATGATGTTAACAGTTGGTGATGATTTAAAGCAGTTTGACAGTTGGAAGCCGCTGGAAGTTCAAACACTGACACATCTCAGACCGTGCATTCAACATTAGTGATTACTTCCATTACTTGAAGTCAGTGAATTAGTTTCACTTCAATTACAGTTTAAGCAGCAGAACTTGTCAGTCACATTTCCAAAGAAACTTTCCCAACACTGGTACTGAAAGTGTCCTATCAGACAGGACGGCAGCTCCTCCTCACATCTACAGGGAACGTGCACATCATCTCGTGATGACCAGCAACAGATCTGCTCAGTTTTAAAACCGTTTGTGACAGAGACTGACTCTGTCCTCCGCCAGTCAGATTTAACAGAAACAGCACACAAGCATACATGTCTGAGGTCACGTTCTACCTCCATGACACACTCAAAACAGTCGCATGTCCTCACAGCTGGCGATTAGTAAGTGTTGCATGTATTATTTTCACCCCCGCAGTTGTGCTCAGCACCTCTTGAACACTGAAATGAGGTGAAAGTGCTCAATGAAGGTTTTTAATGTGACATGTGCAGCAGTGAAGTACTTGTGCTTTGATCAATGCGTCCTTCACCCTGACATCACAGCCTCTTTAGATTGAATCAAACATCAGGCTGCAAACAGGACTGCCTAGTACACAGACACACACTTCTAATAAATGAGAGTTTTATGGAAAATAAATGGAAGATCTCAACAAGACAAGACTCACAAACATTACACTGATGAGAAAAATGTGTTGAGACGGGATGTGTTGAATTCTGAGCGGAGATGAAGTGTGGTGAGAGAAAAAAAAACCTTTGTATGAAGTTAAAAAAAAAAAAAAGGATGACGAGAATGACAGTGAAATGTTTTTTAAATGAGCAGTGCAGTGTGACTGGTTCTCAGGTGATGGGGACTGCAGCAGATGTTCTCATCAACCTAAACTTTGCCACCAGTGATAAAAATAAAGCTGCACTCTGTCGTCTGTCAGTGCTCGTTCGCCGATGACTGACAAGGTCTGTTTATTACCTTTGACATTCTTGTGCGCCGTTGCGGCCCCACAGTCTGTGGTTCTGGTCTCACACTGGGTGTCGGCGTTTGTCTTCTCGTCCACTTGTGTCAAACAAAGTCCACAGACACAGCCGGAGCCTTTGGTGCTGCTGCATCTCACACTGGTGTCACAGTCCAACAGAGCTCCAACACGCTTCACAACGGACATTTATCGTCCGTGTTTAATACTGTCCTTCACGTTAACACTATTAGTAGGTTTTTAATATCAATATTACTGTCAGCTGCAATTGTCAACGGAGTACATGTGATGACGGGTTAGAGGTCGTTGTGTCGTCACATCCTTTAGTTATTTAACAATCGCTAATATGGGTGTGTTTAAAAATGTACCCTGCATTTTAATAAAAGTGACTGTTTGTTTCAGACCTTAGAGACACAAATTACATCATCAGTAAGTTAGAATGTTGGAATCTAACTCTTTAGTTGAGTTCAGTTAAATTCAACTTTAGTCATCTTAAACAGGGATTTATTCGCTGGTTTTTAGGGGAAGCGTAAGGGTTTCATGCCGCTTTCTGTGATTTACACTGGTTCTTGCAGTTGTTACAACGTTAAAAGTTGAAACGCTGCAAACCAAAGCTCCTTCCACACCTTCAATATTTAGAAAATGTGAATGACACATTTTAAAAATGCATAGGCCATCTGTGCACCTCTTTGTGCAAAAAAAAAAAAAAAAAAAAAGGAGCTAGCTGCCGTCCAGTTTGAAACGAGCCAAATATGGGCGTCACACAGCAGAAGTCTTCATGTATTTATATTCCTTCGGGGCTCCTCTCGTCGTGTGTGTGTGTCCTGTTTCACTCTCTGCGGATGAGACAAACTGATACTGAGTCCAGCCTGCACGCTGGACACACGTCAAATAACGAGGAGAGGTAGATTAAACGTCTCACTTCCTGCTCATTTCTTCAGTTCTTTCTCTCTTGTTGTGAGTTGGAAAACTGAAGAACGAAGTGTCGGATTTAAAAAGGCAAGAACGTCTCAGTGTGAAGAATCGAACGCTTTAGTCCTCCTTCAGCACCATGTAACACCACCTCCAGCCACTAGAGGTGCTGCCGAGCTCTACACCGAGCTCTCGTCCGGCCTCGGCAGCAGCTGAGTGTGTTTCCGCTTCTCTAGGATCTTGTTGAGCTCCTCTGCAAAGGAGTAGCAGTGCGACGAGGTGTTTTCAGAGTCACTTTGTCTCAGCAGCACGTAGCTGTTGCCGTTCATCCTCCTCAGGACGCTGGGCAGCGTGGCCGACAGCCCGTTGGGGAAGTCGCACTCCGGGGAGGGAAGCTGTGGTGTCGGTGGAAGAGGAGGAGCCGGGGGAGGAGACTCCCTACTGGTGGAGGTGTGTCCTCCCCCGGGGACAATTTGGAGGAAGCCTCCAACGTGGATGTCTCCGTTATGTCGCTTTGAAACTCCATTACAGCTACCGTTTCCGTTACAGTGACTTGAGATGGTCGTCAGCTCCATGTGAGCGGAGTTTCGATGTTTCTTGTTCTTGCTGTGTCGCCTGCTGGACGGGTAGGCTGCGGCCGCCGCACGCAGAGAGTATTTGCCCCTGTGGCCCAGTCGAAGGCAGAAGCCCACGTAGACCAGGACCACAGTGAGAACCACACACAGGCCACCGAGGATGGTGATGAGGGACAGGTAGATGGCCTCCATGTTCCTGGGGGAGAGCAGCTCTGAGTGGGGGAGCAGAGGCGCCGGAGGAGGAGGCGGCTGCAGCCTCTCGGTGGAAGAAAGCTCAGTGGGCGCTTGCAGGGTGATGGAGACCGGAAGCTCTTCTGTGGGCTCAACAGGTGGAGGAGGCGGGAGGTCCAACCGGATGGTGACGTTGTAGGAAACGACCGGCACTTTTATGTTGTTCTCGACAGCGTAGCAGGTGTAGAGTCCGCTCTGGTCCAGCCGGGCCTCGATGATGAGCAGACCATCAGTGCCGGTTCTGAAACCGGAGCTGAGGCCGTAGCCCTGCAGCTCGCCGCCATCCAGCGTCCAGAGGGGCGTTGCCAGATTGGAGCTGAGCTCACACTGCAGCAGCACGTCATCGCTGATCCGCACAGAGCGGCTCCTCACCACGACGTCTGAAACACACCAGTGAGGAAAGGTTTTACACTAATCTGGCAGGGAAACACGACTCTTTAGGAGAAAAGAAAGTTAAGGAGAACTTAAATATAAGTAAAATAAATGAATGAATAAAGCTTTGTCTGCTCAAATGCCAATCCCAGCTTCTTCTAGCAGCAAGGCGGCCCCTTTGACTTCTCGCTAATCGGCTACGCTAATGCCTCCTCACACCTCTGCTGCTGCTCGAAGCCCTGAACTCCACCTCCGACCTCACAGTCTCAAAGATATTAAATATCAGCTCTCAGTACGCAGACCCATCCGCCAAGCAGCTCAGCTCATTTTCCCCCCATAGAGTCATTATTACATTCATTTTTATCTACGCTAATAAACTGATCATCAAGAGTGCCGCGTACTGTTGGTGGGAGGGCTCAAACCTCCAACCTTTGGGTTAACAGCCAAACTAACCACTGCACCACAGAGACCGTCCACTGCTGCTACTGTGGAGTTACACACACAGCATGGCCCTATGTCGCTATGAGTGAGAATCCTTCAACAGATTCCAGGATTTAGACCGTTCCGAAAACATTTAATCACCTGTTTCTGGTCCCATTATCAGCATTTCCTGAACATTTCATTGAAATACGTTTGAGTTATTTTGCTAACAGACAGATACACACAAAAAAAAACCTCCTTGGCGGAGGTAATAATATCCTAATGGCTCTTTCCTGATTCTGTGATTGCTGCTCAGTCGACCCAGGGAGCCTCGGAGCCAGAATGCGTTTGCATTCACCCTAAAAAAAAAAACTGTGAAATTATCACACGAGTGCTTCTGACTGAACAAATCATCTATTTCCAGATGTTATATCACCTCGTACAGAGGGAACAACAGGGGCGCAGGAGATGCTACATTTGATCATGTGAAGCTCTGAGGTGAAAGAAGGAATTTCCTGCCATGAATATCAAACAGATTCCTCTACAGAATGTGATTAAAGAACAGAGCAGAGGATTTCGCCGGCGCACTGTGCATTAATCAACGTTCAAAGAGGCCTTCATGCTATCTGATGCATCTTTCTCGACCTTCTTTCTTCCAAATCCTGCTTTCATCATTGATTTTGCTAAAAGTTTGAACATGAAGCTGCAGCTGACAGAGGAAGAGAATTCTAACATACCCTTTTGTGTGTTTTCACAACCTCGGCTGCCGAGCTGGATGTCCTGGATTAGAGTGGATCTGTGGGAAAACAACATGAAATATGTTCACTGCTGTTGATGCTGAGATTCCTTCAGTGGCTGCACTCGGTCCTCGGTCCATGTCTCAGAACGCCGTTCATCTGGAGGAGCTGTGTGACCTGATTAATCAGTACATTAAAAGTACACAGACGTGTTTTTGCCAGCAGTGGGATTATGCAACAGTTCTTGGAATTGACATTGTGACGGGGCACAGCGATACTAGAGATTAGTCAAACAGAAAAACACCTGCAGCGTTTCAATCACCTGATCTGAGCACACACTCGTTCGCTCGCACGCACACACACACACACACACGCTAGCTCTCACCTGTTTGTGTGAGCCATTACGTTCTCACATTCTGCTCCATTCCAGGCGCAGTGCGGGTCCCTGGCGAAGATGCAGTCGTAGCAGGAAGTGTATCTGAGAC
>CAAKHB010007399.1:10774-23199 GCA_901007665.1 Aeoliscus strigatus | reverse complement strand
TGCAACAGTTCTTGGAATTGACATTGTGACGGGGCACAGCGATACTAGAGATTAGTCAAACAGAAAAACACCTGCAGCGTTTCAATCACCTGATCTGAGCACACACTCGCTCGCACGCACACACACACACACACACACACACGCACACACGCTAGCTCTCACCTGTTTGTGTGAGCCATTACGTTCTCACATTCTGCTCCATTCCAGGCGCAGTGCGGGTCCCTGGCGAAGATGCAGTCGTAGCAGGAAGTGTATCTGAGACAGTTAGCGAGGGGCAGCTGCACCACGCCTGACGGAGCGCTGACGTACACGCTCGCCTGAGGCCGAAAAACACATCTTAATACGGCACAGAAGGGCTTTTTGCGCGTTTGTGTGCGTGGCGGTCGGACGTATTCACCTGTTCTGCAGAGATCAGCAGCTTGTTGACCGGCTGTGGTTCGTCAAACAGCTGCAGCTCCTCAATAATGTGCAGCTGACCTTCGACCTGCACGGCTTTGTGCAGCCAGCCGTCGTCTGAACACGGACAGAGGAACATCACAGCGAGAGTTTAGAAACCAAACACTGAACCCGCTGACTGATGGTGCTTGATTTTTATATATTTATTCAAATCTGGGTCTGGCGGGACAGTATTTCTATCCCGTGTACGTCCAGAATTGACCCCGAATGACACACACCGGTTCCCATGTACAACACGTGGTACGTCTGTCCGTCGACGCCTCGGCTCACGCTCACAGCCACGTGCGTGTAGTCTGTCGTCCTCCTGAACAACAGGGGGCGTCTGTCAGCGGGTTGGACCTGCTGGGACATCAGCGGGTGTCTTCTGACAAAGTCCAGCACGTCATCTGGGAGCGACGTGGACATGTTGATGCCTCTGGCCCTCATGGCGTTGGTTATACACTGCAAGAAAACATTAAAGCCCGATCAAGTGGGAGCGAGGCTTTCTGTGGGAAGAGGGAAGGGAACTTTCTGGGGTGTTGACTCATCTGTACGTTCTCAGGAGGAAACTGACGTCGAGGAGCTTAGAGAGTTTGTCTTCAGGGAATATGTGAGCCTGGGGATGATGGTGTCTTAGGACAACTGTTAAGTCGGACAACAATGAGCGTCTGTGAGTTGTGCAGGCTCAGCGCTCTCTGCACCTGACTACGGGAACAACTTCCCTTCGTTCTTTGTCCTTTTCAAACGACTTCTGCCGACTCCTCTAAGAGGCTTTCACACTCCCCAGTGAAAACCCCTGGACCAGTTCCCCGTTCTATTTAGCAGAAAAGTTAAAATTAAGTCCCAGGAAGTGAAGTGACACCACAGCGGATCATTTCCACTCAAGCCAACCATGCCGCCGCCCTGGCCGCCGCACTAAACCATTGTCACCGAAGCAACGGGCTGGAGTTAATCGCCATGGTAATGGGTTTCAGTGACATAAGCTGCTTGGGTTTTTTGGCGTCTGATCCTTGAGGTTGCCACTCATCCTCCTTATCATTTTGCCTCCATCTTCTCCTCCCTTGTTGCATCTCTGCTTGGGATCACTTTAATCTGCTCTCACTGTGTGAATCTTTGGAGGCGGTTGAGAAGATTCATCTTGTATATTAGAGAGGGAGGCAGCGCCTCCTGCGTTGGTGCGTACCGTTCCAGGTTGAGGGTCGGGGATCTTTCCAGTGTACTCCCTCCACTTGGAGCCTGAGTCCTCGTTCTCCATGTAGGGCCCTCGAAAGGCCTCTTGAACTTCAGACAGAGAGAAGCGACACACCGCAGACGCCTTCACGTTCTTCCTAATAACAGCGAGACACACACACACACGGTGAGCAGAACCAGAGCACAGGCCACTGACAATAACAGCAGTAAACCCTGTGTTGCCATGGTGACAAGAGAAGTACAGTAGATCGGTGGTTCACATCGTTGAAAAGATAGATCGAGACAAAGAAGAAAAAAAGGGTTAGGGGAAGATGGGAGGAGGTGAGCACTGACAGGAGATGTAAGAGGATGATTAGGACCCAACAGCTCAGGGAAGAGGAGGTGGGAAGGAGGAGAGAACACCAAAATGGAGTCAGAGGTGTGTGGTAGGAGATGAAGTCAAGAGCAGGTGGAATGTGCAAAAACCTTCCATGTGTTTGTTGGTCATTTCCCTGCTGTGCAGCATTTTTGTAGGCACGTTCAGTTTCTTCAAAGGCCGTTTTAAAATTCTTTGAAGTCAATTTAAACCTGCATTTTTAATTCGCTGGCTCCCAAACAAGTTCCACTGCCCAACTTTGGTTTCAAAAAGTTCTCCTCTCTTTGTCTTGTCCTTCTCTTTCATGTCCTCCCTGTCTGATAGGACCGTCTCAGCATATCGATCGCCGCCTTTCATCTTTGTCTAGCTCATTTACATCCCCCCCCCCCCCCACCAACTCATCTCAGCTGCAGCCCAAACAACACGCGCACCCCCTTACTCACCACTCCAGCCCAAAGATGCCGTAGATGAGCGTGTCCTGCGGGGTGCTGCCGTGCATGATGAACACGCTGCGCAACATGTTGAAGTGGAAGTCGTACTCGGGCAGCGAGCACGTCAACCTGGCCTTCAGGAAGGACGTCCATCGCTTCTGGAGAGTTAATCGGCCTCCTCTGTCCCCCTGAGGGAAGAGAGGTGGGGTGGAGGAAAGGGAAAAAAAAAACAGATTGAAAGCTCGGCTCGGTGGCAAATCAGGACGTGAACCACCTACGAAGCACCAGATGGCCGGGGAAGAAATAGTGATACACTGAAAAAGGTGCTGACTTCCTGTGGTTCACACTCTGCTGTGATCCACAGGTGTGCATGTGTGTGCACGTTAAAGCTGAACCAGTGTTCCAGTATTTACTGAACGCGACAGCTTATGTCAACAGCAAACCCTCGAACGTCGCCAGCCAACGCCGTTGGTGGATTTAAAACACCGGAGCATTTCTCGTCAGATGAAAGACAAACATGCTGCGACGCCTTCAAGGTGATAACACCTCTGCTGATTTTAAGAGGTCACCGGAGAGAACAACAAGGTCAGTGCGTGACGCGGTTGCTCTCGTTAACTCTTTCCTAGCAGGCGGGAAATGTAAACAAGCCCAGATGGTTTTTGACCCTGTCAGACCCTGTCCGTCCCTCTCACTGCGGCTGACACCGACTCCGTCAGCCATTCATCAGCCTCCTCCAATCACCCCTTGGACCCATCCAGCCAAGCTTCTCTCATCATCCGGTGCTTCACTCGTGCTCACCTGATGCAAGATGTCCCTCCCCGGTGAAAAAAACTCTCCACCAATTAACTCTAATGTGCCGTTACCTTACAAACCCGAGCCACTCGCGCCACCCGGCTGTGGCTGTAGGTGGTCGTCTGCTCCTGGCTCCTCTCGGTGAAGAAGAAGTAGATCTTGTCGTCATCGCCTGTGCTGCTGCCGGAACTCTCTCGAACCAGTGCGGAGCCCACAAAATCTGCCTCTGCACAGGAGAGAGATACTTCACAATGCTTCTAGAGACTCAACTAACCCACCGACGCCACAATATGAAGGTGTAAGAGAGACAAAAACATGACAAAACAGAATTAAATCTAAAAATAAATGGGTGAAAGTACACGTCTGGCCCCCATGGCTTTAAGTTTTGGCCTCTGTGACCCCTTTGAACAATCGTGTTGAATCGCCCTGACTGCGTCTTCAGATCATTTGCACTAACTCCAGTGAGAGCTGATGCTGACGCTGTGTGACGCTATCAGAATCCAATGGGAGCCTGGGTGGTTTATTGAAGAATTAGCAGTTGAGCAGGTAAAGGTGTGTTTAAAATCTGGATGTGCAACACATGACCACATGTGCGTTCTTTGACCACCCGGTAATGTTTAATTGATGAGGTAAACACCTGACTAGTTGACCCAGCATTGACTGTACCCAGTGAGGACTTACCATTAGTGAAACATTTAAAAGGGAACATAAAGAAACTGGATTAACCTGTGATTAGATTGTTGACACAGACTCTGACCATTTGTTCCCCCCCAGACAGACGGACATGATTAAAGGGCTTTTATCATTTGACTTCCCACTCAGCATATAACTCACCGTTTAGCCAACGAGTGGGAGCGTCCTCTGTCTTCAGTACGGGAGACGGAGAGTTGCGTCGGATATCTGGGAAGCTCCTGAACTCATACTGAGAGGCTGAATACATCTGCTGATCTGGAGAGAAGAGCATCTAGTTGTTGATCTGCTTTGAGTGAGTCCAGGGAAGATTCCTATCAGCTGGGGAGACGTACCGACAATGAGGCCAGTGTAGCCTGTCGTTGGACCATAGGGACATTTGTCTCTGCCCTCCTCCGGCAGGGACGACATCACAAACCTCTTCTCTTCCTGGAAAAGACGGACACAACAGAAGACGTTTAGTTTCATCTTGAAGCCCGTGTAAGGTTAACAAGAAATCCAATGAGGCAGAGGAGCAGGTTTACAAACACAAAAGCAACAAAAGAAATGAAATCTGAAAGAAGATTCATCTTCAGAATCAGAAATATGTTGATTGTCACAGCAGCTCCAACCAAGAATAGAAACATGACATAGCAAGAAATTGAGCAAATATGAGAAAAAGTACAAAAAAACCCTAAAATTGTACAGTACAAGAATTATAATAGAATAGTGTGCGTATCTAAGTCACACAGAGTAAGATGTACATAATGCTGAGTCATCTGATGCTGCGTGAACGTACGATGTATGCACAGAGCGGTCTGAAGGCGTGAGTCCCACACATGTAGAGATGAGTTGAGTTGAACCTCTGGAGGAAGCGAATGTGGTTAAAACACTCCGTCTGGAAGAGGAGGAGAAAACCAGGGAAGAGAGAGGAACAATACGTCAATACACAGGAGAGAACCGAACAGAAAAAAGATGAAAAAAAGAGAGGATGGAGGAGTAAAAAAACAAAAAACTCATAAATCCTTACCTTATTGTCTTTTCCCTTGAGTAGACACTGACGTTTCTGCTCAGCGGAAGCCTCCCACTCAATCTAATAGGAAGCACATAACATACAGTGAGACAGTGTGCAGAGATTTATGTGCTTTCATATTTCATATCAGTGGCTCGCAGATTTTTTTTTAACTTTTCATAAAAAACACCAGCTTATCTAACACGAAGAACCACGTTGACATTAATAAGTCAACGTCAGAGACATTTGGGATGATGTGTGGGACATTTACACACACATACTAGTCATCATACTGGACCACACACACACACAGACACGCATGCACACACTGGTTACATTATCGCCATTAGCATGTGGACGTGGAGATGTCCCCAGGTCTGTCTAAGAATAGATGAATAACTTCCATTAAATTTTGCTCATTGTATCTGAGAACCTCCTGTGTTTCTTTTGTGAGTTAATTTATTTCAGTCGGGCTCTCCCTGGTGCCACGTGAGCACAACACATTTTCCAGTTATGCATGTATTTATCACGTTACATTATTTTTGTAGTTTTTTTTTTTATTATTCATCAATATGCAAGTTTATGCAGCAAATGATGCTAAAACACACAGAGAAACACATGAAGGGGAGGAGGGGGGGGGGTGTTTGGAGATATTGCTGCACCCGGAAGATACTGCAACAGTGAATGCAAATTGAAACACAACATGCAACAACACAAGAACAAAGAAACTTACGGTGAAAGCAGAGCTGGATGAGATGTCAGAGGCACTGAGAGCAAACACAGCCCCCCGGGCCCCGACGTACAGACGCTCACTGTCAGCCGCCAGCAGCATACTGCTGTAGTTGACTGCAGAGGACTGGAAACGCCTGCAACCATGGAGACCTGGGAGAGCAGAGGAGTTAAACCTGAGGCAGAGAGACTAAGGGGTCTTCTGAGATGGAGTTCTATGTTTTTAAAGAATGGCAGAATAATAAAGTACTCAGCTTTCACCTGAGACCAACCAACCAACAACAGTAGAAAGCTTTTGACATGAACCCAGACTCACATTCCCAGACGACCTTTATCCAGTCACTGATACATTCATTCGATCAGATCAGGATCCCACTAACACTACTCTGTTCCTCCTCCTTCCTTTCTTGTTTTGTGGGAAGAAGCCAGCCTACGTGTGACCCATGGGCATCGGTTTGGTTTGAAATGTGGGTACAGAGACACCGACTCCCCTCCCGCCGTGAAAAGTGGTGGGTACGGAGACAACAGAACTCCTCAGTGGTGCTTCCAGCAGTGCTGAAACACACAAGACTCTCCTTGGAAGTCTTGGCATTTTAGAAATTTCTGCACTGAATGACGGAGATGAATGTGGATTTTAACATGATCCACATATTTTTAACTGATCAGCAGTTCGGCATTGAACCGTTGCAGATTGCTCCGGACTCAGTTCAATGCATAAATCCATGCACAGAGAGTGGGTATAAAATGCATCTTGGTGAAAAGTGGTGGGTTCGTGTACACCAGGGGTCACCAACGCAGTGCCCAGGGGCACCCGGTAGCCCGCAGGGACCTCATGAGGTGCCCACAGGCCTGTTCTAAAAACAGCACTGTGATCATGTGAAAATGAAACTATTTCGTAATTGAGGGAAATAACATGTTGCATGGTGAAACTTGAGTATTTCTACATTATTAATCACTGTTGATGATGCTTCATGATTCGAATTTAAGTTAAACCAATCAGAAGTGCGTGTCAAACTGTGACCCCTGCTGTGCACCCTTCCCACGTGTAGCAGTGATCTCATTCTTCACACACGTGTCATCTTGAGCGACGCCCTCCAGCTCAATCTAGACGGACAATCTAACTTTTGGGTGACATGCTGCTTCCTGTTTGCTGCAGACTGTGAAATATGAAGCTTGCAATTACTGATGGTGGTGTCAAACGGATTGTTTAAAGTTTTGTATCATCAGGATGACTTTTAACAACAACCCCTAACCTAACCTAACCTATGTCCATCCGATGTCTCATGGCGGAGCTGCAGGTAAAAGTCAGGTGAAAAGTCAGAGCCATGAATGTGTTTCACATATTTACGGCTGAACACAACAATGGCTCCGTTCCAGCGACACACGTGAAGATGTTCTGCTCTCGTCTTGTTCTATATATAACTACATGTGTCGCACTGTGCTGAAATGAAAGAACAACCCCCCCTGCTGACAACGAAAGCTGAGGGATTGGTCTTATCCCACACAGCTCAACGCACAACTGAGAAGATAATGAAAAGAGGCCCAACGCAACCTGCGATTTCAGAGATTCATCCCCATCATATGGTGTCCGAGGCCGTTTCTTTGACACACACACACACCCTCCCTCTCAAGTTTTCCAGGATCATTTAGGATGAATCTGTTTGACAGGGTGAGCTACTACTCACACAAACACTGCACAGCGCACACACACTTCTCATGTCCCAAAGTTGCTGGTTGGAGTCATGAGATGTCAGAGAGTTACGTAAGTTCTACAGCTCAATATGCAAACATGAGACGACATGAGTCAACACACACACACACACACACACACACACACACACACACACACACAGTGAGATGTATTCATGATGTGTCTGTCTGAGAGAAGGATTCCTCTCTTTCTACGTTGATGATTTTGGGTTTTTTTTTTTTTTCCTTCTTTCACTGGACAGAGATTCTTAAGACAGTTTAATTAAAAGAACTCACGCAGCACAAGGTTTTACAATGAACTGGAGATGTGGATAGATGAGTGCGGTGGCCAGTCGACCCCTGCAGACTGAGCTGCTGCTCCTTTCAGCTACAGTGAGGACAAAAAAAAAAAAAAAAAAACCCACAACGCACTTGAGCCCCAGCTCAGCCCCTGGGCGATCAGCTGTCTGCAGGAGGAAGACGAGTACTACCTGAACACGGTTTGGGGATTTTCACAACAATATCTCCATGAGTGAGGGCTGAGTGCTATACGAGTGTGTCGTCGTCTTGGGTACAAAGACGAGACAATGCAGAAAGTTTTGTCCCTGTAATCAGAGTATTGGTAGGTGGACACACCTGGTTAGCGAGTGAGGCAGTAGACTGGTTATATGAACAATAGAATAGAAGAGAAACAACAACAACAGGACAACAACAATCCAGAGCCTGTTTCACCTTCACAGCTCAGAAAACTGTCACAGAAAAACGTCACGATTTCTGTGGGGAAAGGAAAAGAGCAAGAGAGGCAGAAGTCCAGCTGACTGATTATTTACTGAGCAAACAACTGGAGGAACACACACACACACACACACACACACACACACACGTTACTAAAAAGAAAAAAACTGTGAAACTCTGTTGAGGTCATAAAATCCTTCGATGTTACCAATTGAATTTCTCAGCCTTTTTAAAAAAAACGACCTCAGGCTCCTTCTTGCTTTGAGCCCTTTGGTTCCTCATGGAATTCATCAAATTGATGAGTCTTAACCACCTCAGTTGGTTTCACCACATTTACAGGACGCAAAGTGAAGTCACACTAAGGGAAGGACACAGGTGGACACACCTGAGCGTTCACTCACCTGCACTATTGGAATCGTGAGAAACACATGGATTAAAGAGACTCACGGTAAATGTGTGTATTGGCGTCTTTTCACTGGGAATGAGGTCACGTAATGCAAGGAGAGTTGGGAAAGCAGCAACTATTGAAAGAGACAAAGGTAGAGAGGTGGATGGAGGAGATGTGTCATGTAGGAGGACATGTGGGTGATGATTTAGATGCCAAGAGAAGTTCGTAGAAACACAAGACAGGATTAGCGATGGAGGGCCAGTGTGAGTGGGTGATGTACGGAGAGAGGAAAAAAGACCAAACTGGTCAGGAGGGCCATGTTTCTGAGAGTCGACACTGAGGTGCTAAAATGTATTTTGCACGCCAGCGAATCAACTAAACGGGACCAGATAGCAAGGTCACACATGCCATTAGACCACAAGTGTATACGATCACTGTGTTACTGTAAGCCGTTGTCATGGTTACCACGCAACTCCGACCAACAGCTGTGTCCGTCTCCCTCCAAACACTTTGCTGCTAATCTGGTCATGGTGTCACTCACACCGGGTAACTGATACACAACACAACAGCTGTCATGGTCAAAAAAATGTGTTCATGCTTACTGCTGCTCAACACGGTGACGCGTGGAGTCACATCCAGGTCCAGAGCTGGTCCGAACGGGTACGCAGCCGCCACAAAGCTGCAGCCGCTGAGCAGCAGGAGCCACAGCGCTGAGGATCCATCTCGCTTCATCTCCGTCGTGTGTCTCTTGGGACACACACTCTCCGACCAGGGTGTTTGCACATGCAGAGGCGTTCACACAAACATACTCACACAAAGACTCCCTCACACACACACACACACACACTGGATCAGGAAGGGTCGGCCAGGCAGCCTCGTTCACCTGATGACACCTAGAACAGAAGAGATTAAGAAGTTCAAACATCTGACTTCAGAAGGATGACGACACAGAAAGGAAAGAGGCAGCGCATTCACTCTATTAAATATTAAGGCTTAATGTGCTCGGTGTTTTGCCGAGTAACTGTGTGTGTGTGTTTTACACACACAAGAGGAAACATCATTCATCAAACAATGATTGGCAAACAAAGCTTTGTGGAACAGAAACACTTGAGGATTAAGCCCAGATGTGGAGAAATCCAGCTCGATAAGGTGTGAAGTTCACACGGTGCATGTATCTGACAGTTTAATCCAGAAATGTGATCAGTTCTCGTGTGTGTGTGTGTGTGTGTGTGAGAGAGAGATTTGATGGGAATGACAATGTTCTGGCACAAACTGATACAGTCTGGGAGCAGAGAACTTACAGACTCAAATTCAAGCAGAGACAAAAGCACCAGCGTCCCTAACTACTTCATTTGTTTTGATGATGTTCCTCTTTTTCTTTCTCTCTGGCCTGAATAATTCGCCTCTGTCCTTAAGTCGCTCCTCTGGTTCCAATGTCACACTCTCCATTCATCAGAGCAAGATTCTTCCAGCTGCCTCCATCACAGACGCACGTATGAATGCACCAGAAGAACACAGAGACACATGTGTTTGTGTCAGCGAGTCCCTCACGGTCAACGCCATGACAACGGGCGCCTCGAGTGCCCCATGATGTTCCCGGTGACTGCAGCAGAACGCAGGTGTGGACGAGAGCGGTAGTCTGGAATAATCCAAGATTACGGATTATATGAAATCAACAGGTGACATGATGTTTGCATCCTGTATTTATTCCCAAAGAGAGTTAATATCATACTAGGCACATGTGAGTCCGGTGTCACAGAAAATCATCTGAATATAGATGTCTGGGAAGTTCATCATTAACTGGTTTGTCAGGAACTCACTCTTCAGCTCTGGATGTCAGCAGAGATTCTAAACCATTCCCAGTGGCCAATGGATTAAACTTAAACAGACTCCAGGGAAACAAATACTTCCGTCGTACCTGTTCTCTGAGGATGTCAAACATGTTAAAGGTGTTCCAACACCCCCCACACCACCATTCCCCAGCTCCTCCTCCGTCATGTAAGTTTCTCTTAAAAGGAGATGGAGAGAGGAGTTCTTGAAGTCACTTACTTCCTCACAGACAACTTCAGGCGGGGTTTCAGTCAGTCAGTCGGCTGCCAGACAGAGGAAGGAGTCAGCCAGCGAGGGGTTAAAACGGCCGGCCGGTCCTCCAGCGCAGGGACAGTAATTATGACATTCCCCGTTTCCTGTCGTCTAACCTCCATTACTCGTGACCTTCTCGGAGAACCCTGGACCACCTCAACGCACTTGTTAATTGGCGACTGAGCACAGAAGTCAAAGCTTTGACACAAGAGAGAAAGATGATGGAAATATAATGAGGTGAAGCCGGAGGACGCCATGACGACACCATGACAACGACATCTTCATGTGTTCCACTACTGATGCAAGTCATTCACAAAACCGCATTCTATCAGCCAAGTAAAAAGTGTGTGTGAAGTGAAAAGAGGCGGTCGGTGCAGTACGGGGACAGCTCCGAAAACACACAACCTGTGTGTGTTTGTGTGTGTGTGTTTGTGTGTGTAAACAAATGACATATTCACTGCTGCCACACAGACGACTGTTAATA
Organism: Aeoliscus strigatus; assembly: GCA_901007665.1. NCBI lineage: Eukaryota > Metazoa > Chordata > Actinopteri > Syngnathiformes > Centriscidae > Aeoliscus > Aeoliscus strigatus. Next base: position 12,207 of record CAAKHB010007399.1, on the reverse strand, counting down.
AACCCTCTTGTCTCACAGACCAAGCTGAACTGGTTTTGTTTCCAGTGCGTCTATTGTCGCACACACACACACACACACACACACACACACACACACACACTCTCTGTGAATGTAGAACACTCGTTACGTTCAATCGACCTTTCACACTCTCCCAGACAAAAGTTGTGAAAGCTCAGTGTCGAGCTGGTTGATAGAAAAGATCTTCTGTGGCATGAGCGACTGGAGCTGTGAGAGTATTTCTTTCCTCCTCATGAAGTGAAAACACACAGAGGAACACAAACTTGACCAAACCAACAACTTGTCCCGTTCCAGAAAGCAGCTTTATTCAAAACAGTCACGGAAGGAGAACTCAGAAATCAAACTAAACACCTTTGACAGTTCAGTGACCACTGACATGAGTAACAGCTTCCTCATCTCAGGATTAACAACCTCGGACCGTTTCACCAACATGGACCGGACACAAAAGACACACAATAACAAAACTGAACTCTGCAAACACCACAAGCCGTTTGCACACAGCAAACATCTACCCTGACTATCGACGAGAGGAAGCACAGCGAAAGAAAAACAAATGTTCTGTGCACTTATTTAGTGATTTCAGTACTGAGGTAGGTTCAACTGTCTGTTCTGTTTCTGAGTTTGACCCCCAACAACAACATTCACGTCTCTCATGTTTTGGACATCAGTTATTAATTGATTAATCCAATGTGAACCATCAGACCCTTTATCCAAACGTGGAATAACAACAGGGTGGAAAGAAGGACAGAGCAGCAAAGGCCACACGGCACGTCCTACACAGCATGTTAACACCGCAGAAGGTAGACATCTTCGATGAACCAATATATGACAGACCGTTGTTTGCACCTCATCATGTGATGTGCTTTGACAGAATGAGGAGGTGAGATGCCCAGTGACCCAGTGACCGGATGGATGCAGCACATAACTGGACCAAAAGCACCAGACAACTGTTCCAAATGCACCGAGGCCACATCTGACTGAGGTGTGTGTGTTACCATGGAAGCAGCTGATGAAGAAAACATGAAGAGGATCAGTTTCACTTGAAAATTGACCACATCTCTGCATTTCCTCCCACTGCCGGCTCCATGTCTTCATGAGCCCACGCCTCATGATTAGATCACTGCTTCAGGACACACACACACACACACACACACACACACACACACACACACACACACACACACACCGACTCCTCATCATCCTCATCATCCTCATCAGTGTGTGTGTGCAGCTGATTGATCAGCTCAGCTGGATTCCTGCCATGTGTTTTCCAGAAGGTGAATGAATGTGATCAGAGCAACACACGGGTTTGAGGTGTGCTAATACACACATCTGTGTTTCAGTAGGCAGGTAGGAGGACACACACACACACACACACACACACACACATATGTAAGGAGAGGTATGTAAGGAGA
>CAAKHB010007399.1:0-10012 GCA_901007665.1 Aeoliscus strigatus | reverse complement strand
TTTTTAACCCCCCCCCCCCCCAAAAAAAAAAAAAAAACACGGTCAGTTAATTAAAGGGGTTTTGGAGTACTAGTTTATGTAATATTAATTAAATGTATTATTGATAGTAGTAAAAGTAGTGAACTGAAATATTGTGTGGCTTTACACAAATCTACTGGTTTAAGGGGATGTGTGGTATTTGGAGGACTTAAGGAGGGAACTATATTTAAATGAGTGCTGTTCCTGTGATACTTTGGGAGTGGGGGCTTGATCTAGTATATCTGAACAGATAGTTGAAACCAGTGTTAATCTGATAATGATTAAATCAAGTATCATTTAAGGGTGTTTGCTTGTAAATTCAATTGGTGTGTCACTTTGATGCTGAAACCTTCAAACAAGTCTAGTTCCAAAGTTGATCTTGATAGCTTTAATTATTTGTGTCTATAAAAAGGAACAAAATGTGATCACTGCTCACTTTGTGTCTGTTGATTTTTGTTGCTACATAAAACAGCAGAACTGTTCTTGCAAAGGGTGAACTGGATTCTATCCATTATATTATACACAGGGAGACGTTTATTGGTGTGCATGCTGTTTGTAGATCTGCACACTGCACACAAAGGTGTGTGTGTGTGTGTGTGTGTGTGATCAACGGGAGCTCTGATAATGAACAGCAGGTATTTGTCTGAGACCTTTCACACGATTGAGAAAGTAAGTTTGTCGTGCTCAGAAAGTGGTTTGAATGCTGAGATCCAGATCTTTTATCATAACTTCTCATTACTGCAGTCCGACAGGGGACTGCAGCTCCACAAAATACAACAGGGGAATTTCTCTTGAGCCTGTGGAGCGAGCGTCACTGTTACCATGGCAATAGTGGTACGCAGTGAAATGTTGAAGTGATCCGAGGATGCAGTCTGTTTTCTTCCCTGCGTGTTCTCACTAACGACAACAAGTTATTCAGGATTATTTTTTTGAACCGATTGATGAGCTCTCGTTGACCGCAGCATTAAGTGAAAGCAGAGAGTTCTCCTTGTCTGTAAGTGCACCATCAGTTCACTAAGTCCCAAGGGTGACAGATGATTCTGAACAGTCACCAGCAGTCATTTGTAGTTTGTTTATGCTGCAGAAAATGGAAGCAGGAATGATTTTTTCACTCAGTCTAAAGAGAAAACGTACATTTTGTACTTGAACAGAATACCCTTAAAACGCCATTAATATTGATGCCTCAGTATGTTTTGTCACTGCAGCTTCTCTCAATAACAAGCTGCCATGTCTCTATTTTAGCAACATCGTGTAAAAAACCCATTTGATTCCATCATTTGAAATATAAATCCCACTCTCATTTGGTTTGTTTGTGACAGCCTTCGTGTACACCTGATATTTTTCTGGCTCATTTTTCAAAAATTAAACATACCTACAACAGTATTTCCCATGAGCTACATTATAAACTTCATAAAATATAGATTTCACCAATATCTGGTAATCCCTCCTTTGAGGTTCTTGCTCAAACAAAGCTCAATGTGTTCAGTCATTTGAAGGTGTTTTTGCATCATGCATCAAACAAGGTTCACTTTTTTCCCCCCTATCTTTGATCCACCACAAATCATTTTATATATCCATATTCATGCTGAGGCAAACACTACTGCCTGTATCCAGCAGAGGGCAACAAGTAATGCTTCGTATTATAAATAACATTCTCAACCACAAAACAGATTTATCAATCAAAGACAAGATGTAATAACTTAGTGTGAAGGGTTTTTTTTATTATAAATGCTTCCAATACTACAGTACATTTGTGGTTATAGTTCTGATATAAGGCTAAAGAAGTAACAAAAATAAATACATCTTTGCCGGCAGCAATATGTGACGAGTTGATTTTGGGAACTCCCAATGCACTTGTTCCACCTTTTATCGATTTTGCTTCGAAGACACAATTTGACTCAGACAGTTTACTTAAGTTGTCTCATCTCGTACTGCTGGGAGGCATTCCTTCTTACAGCAAATCATTACTGGATTATCATGGAATGACTGTAGTAAAACAATATAATTCTTACTGCATGAACTCTGCTTGGTCAGTGGGCAAAGTCAGTATTCTTCACTACAGCAACAAGACGTCATTAAGACAAAAGCACAGGTATACACATCATCTGTGGCAGCTCAACTGCAGACTGGCCGTCTGGGTATCATCGACCACAGTGATAGAATCAACCAAAAGCCTCAGCGCTACGTTTCCACCAATCATTTCATCATTTGTTCAGCCTGTACCGTGACATCACAACTGGAACCTCACACCTCCAGTGCAGACAAGCAGAGGAACAGTCACTCAGCACGGACGATGAGAAAAAAAGTCCCCAAAGATTGTCAAGATTACGGAGCCTTTCAAAACTCACTATGCACAGATTCATCTTATGTGTCACAGGTTTTCAAATGTAAAACAACTAGAGGCCCAGCAGTATGTTCAATGGACTATTCCAAAGTGTAAAAATCACTTGATAGCGATAAAAAATACTGGTTGTTCCATTTACATCCTTCGATTTCAGTTTCGGTCACAGGTATTTTTCAGACACTTTAATCTGACTACAAAGAAATAAAACACTGGAATAAAGAAAAACAATGCCACTAGTGTCTGAAGTGAGGAAGAATAAGTGAGGCAATGTCCTCTGTGGATAAAGGGAAGTCAAAAGTGCCAGTTTGGCCAGAAAGAGTTCATAGCCGATCCTTCATATCGTTTGGTCTGTTTGTGTCTCTTCATCTGAGCAGGTTCCCCCTTTCCTCCAGTCTGTTAAAGCCAGTGTGTGTGTGTGTGTGTGTGTTTCAAATACACAGGGATCTTTGTGTTTAAGCGAGGGTTCTCTGTCTTGGCTTGATTCTGGGGTAAAGCTGTTAAGAGACAAAGGGAAAAAAATATATGTCAGCTGTGAATTTGTGCATCAAATTAAAGCAGTATTCCTGCAGCAGGTTCAGCGACTCGTGTCTCACCCCAAGGAGGTTGCGGGGAATGTAACCCTCGGTGTCGTTCATGCGCGCCCACCACCATTCAATCTCGTCCTCGTCTTCTCTGCGGATGATGCTCATACAGTCTCCTTCTCGGAATGATAGTTCATCAGGGTTTTCGCCCGTGTAGTCCCACAGACCGTAGACCACACCCCTGTTCATGATGCCCATCTTCTCTTGCACACCTGGAGGCCGACACATGTAAAATGAGCACAAATGATATAAGATGAAAAACAATAAAGGAGCATATTCACTGACCATAGAGGAACTGAGAGCACTGGGTGTATCCTTCCTCCATCTCTTCACATTTATCCGCTGCTGTCTGCATGTCGCTGTAGGTCATCGCAAACACGGCAGCACCAGACTCCACCAGGAACTTGCACACTTGCACATTGTTGCAGGACGCGGCGCAGTGAAGAGGCGTCCTGTGAAGTTTGGTGAGAGGTGAGAAGAATGAGTGGAAACTGTCGGGTGCTGAGAAGCGGCTCGCACTGCGGCTCAGGGTCGATGAAATATCCCCCCTGTCAGTGGGAAACTCACCAGCCGTCACTGTCTGCAGCGTTGACGTTGACGCCAAACTGAACCAGGAACTTGACAATTTCTGTATGTCCAGCACAGACAGCGTTGTGTAGGGCGGTGATGCCTTCATCGTTGGGCTGACTGGGATCCTCCACCTGGGTTTCAACACAACACCATCAGTTTTACCCCAGAACAGAAAAGCTTTTCTTCAATAAAATATGCAAAGCACTGAGTTTGTTGTGTATGTTTGATGTACCTCACCTAAAATCAGCACTATGAACGACGCGTCAAGTTTCTCACCTCATAGATGATTCTCTGGACCAGGTCGAACTCTCCCTCCAGGGACGAGTCCAGCAGCAGAGCCAGTGGATTGAACTTGACTCTCATGTTGTGGTCGATACGTTCAGAGCCAGATTTGCGCAGGTTGGTCCTCTTCCCCTGGAAACACGATCGTAATCATGTATACAGCCGACTTCCTTACACAGCCATTTGAAAGAGACAGTCGTGTCAGAGTGTCCACTCTCTGTCGTGTTCAGCACACACTGAGCAGGAGAGGAGGGACTTGTTTATCCGCGTCTTAGTACAATGCTAATCCAGTTTATCAGCACAAGCTGAAAGAAACAAATTCACATTCTAAATCGATGGTTATACAACCTGATTAAATACAACACCCGCCCACCCCCGCTCTTTTTTCCACTTTGACAATGAGCGACGAACAGGGCGACATGCAGTGGGAGGGAACTGGGTCATGACACTGAATTCTGATTGGTCTGACTTTTTGGAGTAAAACCTGCCCCCCTCGAAACAAATCCTCAGTAAGGAGGATAACTTTGAGCTTAAGACACGAAAATGTAAAACTGGTGTTCATTTTTAAATCGATGTAAATTAGAAGTAGTTGGGACACAACAGAAATCTGGAGGAAAGCGAGTATGTACTTAGTGTAAGTAGAATAAGGCCTATTTTCTCCAAAAACAATAGCACTACTTGATTGGGATTATGCAGTTATATAACACCAGGTCAGGCCTACAGAGCAGCAGGTCAAGTCCTGAGACTGTACACATCAACTCATGACCTGAGGAGTTTAAAGCACACGTAGCACCAACAGGGGACGGTGACATCGTAGTGACAAAGGCTCCTTTGACAGCATCAACACAAACCAGTCAGTGATAATAATCATTTTTGTCACATAGGTTTAGAAAAAGACTTGTACCGGTGGCAGCGCGACCTGACCCGTGACCTCTGGCGCTTTCATGTTGAAGGTGTCCTCCCCCAAGCTGTCCTGCTCGGCTCCACTGGGGTACGGTGGAGGAGGGTAAGGAGGGAACTCTTCCAGGAAGCCTTCTGGAGGTGGAGGTAGGTTGGGCATCATGTCCTCCAGGGCAGCAGGGGGCGGGGGAGGGAACAGGGCGTCATCTGGTCTAGGTGCTGGGTGGGAAGGAGGAGGTGGGGGGATGATGTCTTCACTTTCTGGGATTGCCGAAGGAGGTTTGGTCTGTTCAGCTGGGGCTGGAATGAGAACGTTGGCAACTGGGAAATGAGAAGGAACCCCCCCTCCCTCCAAAGGCTGCGGCGCCTCTGATTGGTGGCTCTCTGCGACGCTCAGCGAGGTCTTAACATGTGGCCCTGCCGGTATCTCTGCTTCCTTCTCCGCCTCCCCGGCGAAGGTGGGGGCGTTGGGTGTAGTCACAGTGGTTTCCATGGCTGCCAGGGTGGTTTTCTGGTAGAGGAGTTTCTGAATGTTGGGTCCAGCAGGGCCCTCTGGTTCTGTGATGGAGCTGCGTTTCTTCAGGGGTCTTGGGGCATTGTAGAGTTTTTTTCTCAGTGCTTCCAGGTCGCCATCGCTCTGATGCCGGTACGGGTTGGAAATGAAAGGCAGAAGCTTGGTGGGGCTGAGGGGCCGAGGGATACGCTCCGTCTCCGGTTGAGAGCCCTCTGATGGGCTGGGACCCGTGTGGTTGGTGACGCTGTGGTCCACCTCGGATTCCAGGGCAGGGGAGCGACGTTCCAGATAAGGGTTCTCTGGGTACTGAGAGCCTCCACTGGAGATCACTGGTTTACCATACACTACAAAAACAAGGATAGCAGTGTGTTGGAAGTGATAGTTGATTGATTCTTGTCTCAAACTGTATCTACACCACATTCACCGTCGGTTATGCATGTAATACTTTTACTTTCCTTATGCCTTTCCATAGTATGTTTATTTCCACATTACCTAGCAGAACGCAGCAGGCATGGCTGCCTGTGATTGTGTTTGGAAAGGGAAGACGGAACAGATGGCTTCGCCTTACGAGCTGCTTCTCAGGTCAGTGATGTGTGAACATTGTCTTGAGTATGTTCAACAAAGCAACAGTAGACAACAGCAACAACAGTGGACTGATGTGTTCTTGTGCTTCTATGTGTAAGTAGAAGTAAACGCTTCGACTCAAACTCCCCTGAGTTACATTAATCTGAGCTAAAGCATACAACAGGAATTAGCCTATGCATGTACGTGACCAGCTTTATTTAAACTCAAACAGAATGTACACTCAACAACATTGCCCATGTGGCCATTAGAATGTTACGAGTAGATATTCTTACCACTGATAAATCCATTGTTGCGGGTCTGGGCTCTGTTGAGAGCTCCCTGGATACCAGGCTGGAAGGGCTTTCCGGGGCCAGGCTGCTGTGTGTACATGGAGTAAATGGAGCTGGCTGCTAAGGTCTGGGGCTTGCTCAGGTTGTTGTCTTTGGAAGAGGGCAGCTCTGGGGTGAAAGGTCGCACTGTGGCAGCGGGTGGAGTGTCCTGCTTGGAGGGTAAGGGGAGTGTCTGGCTCTGTGAGGGTGGGAGAGGGCCGTGGCCTTGGGCAGTCTGCGGCTGGCTGCTGTGAGGTTTGGCCTTAGGGAAGGTGCCTGTGTTGAGGCCTGGTTTGCCGTAGGGCACAACACCAGGGCCTTTGGGTTTGGTGGGAACAGGCGGGGGCACCTTGACGGGGGCCTTTGGAGCAGACTGAGTGATGGTTAAAGAAAGAAATGGAAAAATTAAAGCCCAGCGTTTAAAGGTAATGAATGAATCGGACTGATTTTAGTGAGGACATGAGGATGTTGTTTTGGAGTCTCTCACCTGAGCATCCCTGACCAAATCATCACTGCTCTGGTTCTTGCGGAGAGAAGTGGTGGGAGCCTCTGTTGGCTCAAACATGGAAAATGGACGAACTTTCCTGTCCCTCTTCAGTTCAGTCTCATCTTCCCACAGACCACACACAGGGACAATCAAGTTTCAGCAAACAAACAAAAGCACTAAACCCCACGAGCAGGTAGTGTTACGCTCACCAACACAGAAAGGCACTGCAGTGCACTGACAGTGGACATCTGTCCAATAAACTGTTGAACTGTTTTTGAAGCACGTATGCCTTCTGTGCCCATTTCAATAATTTATACACATTGAACTGCTTTAGTTGTTACCAATGAGAATGTTGTTATGATGTAGTTGTGGAATAGAGTTTAACGCGTTCCTAGCGTAACAACTTATTTTCTTGGCCAACTATGCTGTGATGAAATTGGAAGGCAAACAACTGCAAATGGAGCGCACTACTACATCTGTTCCTTACCTTGGTCTGTGGTGGAGTTGGAGTGAGAAGTCATTCGTGGTAGTGTTGAAGCTGGCCCGAGACCGTTAGTGCTGGAATCTGGACCTGGAGGGCTCCAATCTGTCAGCTTAGAAGCTTTGAGACCTAGAGGACAGACAAGAAAGGAGATGAAGTTGAATAAACAAGTGTCTACATTGGCACAAAACCCCCATGAAAACCTTGAGGGCATTTGCAGCTGTTTTCCTCCCTCTATTCCTCTATTTTTTCTGGTCTACTGATTTAGACAAAGCCATTGGCCGCATATGTCCGTAGACATCAACAGCCAGATGAGCCAGAAAGCCACATAACAACTAGCAAGATTAGCATCACATATCAAAAATGTGATGACTTGCACTGCAGTGAAGACTGTTGCTGAATGTTTCCCTCTCAAAGACACTGACAAACACATAAATATGGTGAACGACACTAGAGCAGGTTGGTCAGACTGCACACAGAATGTCAGTTCAAGTAAAGGTTATGATTTTGTTCCAAATGACCCATTTAGAGCGGCAGAAAAAGTAGTAAGGAGAAAGAGCTCCGCAACCACGCTTCAATAAACAGCAGTAAAAAAAGCAAACAACAGCAAAGAGCTAGAATATCATCAAATTCTCTCATTGTTGTTGTTTTTCTCTCGCATACAAAAATAAACAGGCTGAAACAAAGCTGAGGAGAGAGCACGCACATGGACACACGCACACAAGTGTCTACCTTTTCTCTTAGCCCGTAGCTCTTTGAGGGGCTTAAGCAAGAACATGGCTTCTGAGGAAGATGCAGTGAAAGGACAAGAAAACAAAAAAAAAACAAAAGAATGTAGCCTTAGAGCTGCAGAACTCCCTTTGCTCAGGACATGCTGTTGGTTTGTTCCAGGCAGTGACTGCTTCCTTCAGGGGCGAGCAAAGACCAGCAAAACCCCTGGAGCCTGCCCGTGACTCTGCAAACTGTCCCTGCTCGAGAGAACCCGGGAATGGGTGCACATGGAGCAGAGCCCTCTGTGTCCCTGCCCAGCCCCATCTCTCTTCATTCCATAATGCAAATCAACTCAACATGCAGAAAGATTGCGTGAAACATTGTGACAGCTTGGGGACAAGCTTGTTAGATATACATCCTGTATGTGAAACTGCTCTTAACAGGAAAATATGTGATGATGTGAATGTCAGAAAGAGGGAATAATTTTTGTGTTGGGTCATTCATTTTTAATAACGTCAGTGCTATGCGGGCCGAGCAGGCACTGGGGGACTGAGTTTAGAACAACTATCCACAGGGGATTGAACAAAGAGCATCTTTAACTCAGATATGTCAGCCAGATGTGTCGCCTCACCATTACACAGCAACGATGCAACAATTTACTCTCTTCAACTCAAATTCACAAACTTTTCTTGAAATGCTTCTGTAAAACTATGTGTGGGATTAAAGGCAAAGTCATATTGGGATTGAAAAGACATGAAACCACTCTGCACTCCTGATGTGTGCGAATCTACTTCCGCCTTCTTGTGGATCTAATTTTGAGTCGATTGTTGAGACAAATATTCATATCGTATGAGCTAATTTAAAGAATGTCACAGAGACACACTCTGAACACAGAAACACTGGTTCAAAAACTCACTGCAAAACCACTGAAAATATGTTAAGAAAATCAAGGAGAATAATAAGACAGATAATTCTGTAGAGGAACGTGGGAACAACACACCAACCAGGAGCTGACTAGCTACCTTCTGAACTCAGTGTGACATCACAACCAGCAGGTGTCCCAGACCTCTTTGTTCCTGCTGGAGGCAGAATAGTCCTGTCACTTTTCAACTAAAAACATATGTGACTCTGGGATGACACACATATGGACTAAAAAAAGAGGGAAAAAAAGTGTTCTCAATGTTTGTGTTCTGGAACTAAACTACTGCTGCTACGTGAGCAGTTACAGTCTCAATAACCATTCTGCTGCTGTCCTTTCAGTGATGAATGCTCACCTGTTCCAGCTTTGCTCTGTGGATCGTGAGCTGGTAGGGTGGCGGTACCGTCTGGGTAGGCTGGTTTCACAAGTAGGTCATGTCTCACTGGGCCCCGGGGCATTGTGGATGACTGGATGTACGGGCCGACGGCTGCCACACGAGACGGGCCTGACTGCTGTCCGACTTGGCCATCAGTGGGCAGCTAGAGACAGTAAAGTTGGAGAGGAACAAGCAGCAAGAGACTGTTAATGTGGTAAGGGTCAATGAGAGCAGAAACAGAATAAGTGGTAAAACAAAATTACAACTGCAACTCTTAAATAAAACAAGGAAACAGGTCTTCACATGTTGATTAAGACACAGAGGGGTTTTATCATATTTAATGTCTACAGTACACAGAACATTATAAAGCTGTAATGCTACTGACATGCTGGAAGAATTTTATTCAGTAATGAATGAGTGCCAGTCATGGCCTGATGGTGGCACCAGAGTGCACAATGTTGTTGGCTGAACAAAAGCATTTATCTTGGGGAGCGCAGCATTGTACAAATGCAATCAGAAGGATGTCTTAAGTGTAATTAGGACCTGAAGGTGGACTCAGTAAAGTTGAAATAAATGATAAGTAGTTCAGTTTGATATTAGATGAGGTCAATGTGTGATGGCCCACTGACAGACATCGATACAGATTTAACAGCTGCCTGCTCTAAAACCTCAGCAGCCCATTTAGCTTCTCATATTTCCTTCTAAGACAGTTTTCAAAATAAAAAATGTAATTACACTGTTGGATCACAACATGCTATGTTCCTTCTCTTTTTTTTTTCTTTTTTTTTTTTAAACATGTTTTTTATTATTTCACACTTAGAGACAGTTCTGTTGGGTGGGGTTACAGTGGTTCCCTGGTATATGGTACCTACATATATATGCCAATACAGAGTAATTCACACACACTGTTATATTATTCAGTCACAGCTATACAAC